>JAXCLR010000105.1:8047420-8059407 GCA_035584095.1 Annona squamosa
AATGATTAAAAAGTAGGGTAATTTGTATAGAAAAATATGAAAAAATAATTAAAAATAGAATAATTATGAAGAATAAAAAATTTTAAATTGAAAAGTTTTAGTTGAAACTTTTTTTACCGTAAATAAACGCACCCTAAATTCCAACCTGGGTTACGCAGGCCCGCAGTGCGGAGTGCTGCGCAATCGGCTGAGCAGAGCCTCGACGCGGCGGTGCAGACGCGCTGTGCAGCCACCGCACGTGATTAATGCCCCCCGTCCTCGAATCTCACTGGCTGAGAACCGTGGAAGCACCAGCGTCCGCCACGTGTATTTAACGCCCGAAGCCTCTGGACACCTCGCTCACCATTCCAACCTCCATCCCTTCAAAATAATAAGCCATCTCCTTCCGGCTTCCATTTTTCTCACAATCCAGATCAGAACAAAAAAATCTCAAGCATCTTGGCTGCGACAGAAGCTTTCGACCGAGAGAGAAGACATGAAGAAGTTTCGACGTTCAATGCTTTCTCTCCTCTTCTTCCTCTCGCTCATGCTCTACTTCGACGATGCCAAAACCAAAGATCCTTATAAGGTACTATGTTAATGTCTCTTTCTAGAAAGCATTATAACTATTATGGATTTTCACTGAATTCGGTTTTGCAGAACCCGATTTCTAAGATAGATTTTCTTCCAATTGTATTTCCTCTGAATTTGTTGCACAAATTGATTTCAGCACGGTTCGAATCTCATTCGGTTTTGCGGCGTTGGAATTGGTGTGTGCGGAGAGTAGAAAGTGTCTTAGATTTGTGTCCTTCTGTTTATCGATTTTTGTTAACTTGAAAATAGGAAAAAAGACCCTAGGCAAGCTATGTTCCTGCCTTTAATGGGTTCATAAGATGCACGTTTTTGGTGTCCTCGTTCCCTGAGAGGAACCTTCAATGATTTCGTCGTTTGTACTTGACAGACATGGAAGCCTCTCCTGCTTACATGAATTCCCAACCTATTTTCCAAACTGAATGAGTGAACTGGTTTTCTGGTCAATAATGATGGTGGTGCAATCAAAAAAATAATAATGATGGTGGTGCGGAGTAGTCTGCTAACATCGTGTACTATCTATAGTTTTTGCATGGATTGTATGGTATACAATGGTTGTATGGTCTGGATTTTGGGAACAATTGATTAATGAAAATTGCAAGGAATCTTAAGATGTTGATGCAGTGTATGATCATGATCTGATTCAGTGGGTGACCTTGTCAAACATGGTGAACCAGTGCCATTAAAGTGTCATTGTTTAGGTGGTTTTGCTGAATGCTCATATTTGGTCATGCAAAGTGTTGTAATGTGGTGGAGCATCCAAGGGAATGAAAGTCATCAATTTGTTCTTTGATGGATATACTGGTCGCTAGCATCATCTTGTAAAAATGACTTAAGCGCATCGTATGTTCACAAAGATTTTTATCATATTTGGTCCTCTATCTCTGTGGAGAGAGTTTTTTCTTTGGACTGAAATTAGATGGTTGTGGTTAATTTTGAATGTATGTTTCTTGTGATCATGTCCTTGGAAAGAAGAACATAGAAAATCAATTTTCTGTATCAGCAATTAAAATGAATTAATCCCTTCAAGTAGATGGCCTAGTGTGTGACTGAATAACTGTTCTTTGGCAGGTTCTTGGGGTTGAACGAAATGCAAGCCAGCGAGAAATTCAAAAGGCTTTCCACAAGTATGTAGCAACCACGTCTTTACCTCTACCTTCATAATTGCATATAAATAAGGGCTGGGAAGAATCTCCAGCTGGGGATGTATGGAACCATAATAAGAATGCATATGACTTCTATTAGTTTTCTTTGAGCATCATAGTTAATTACCATTTATAGCACATGCACATAGTTTAAGGTTCAATGGTTCCACATTCATTGCAAGGCCTGAACACAACATTTAAAAAGGTGGCCTCCCTCTTTCAGTATGACTTCTGTGACAACTTCCTACTGAAAATTCTCCATGCTTAGACATACATTCAATCATAATTCCTGCTCACACTTTTTTGCTTTTTCATTAATATACTCTCTTATGATGTGAGTTATGCAATTTACATGTTTTCAAGTTTTTTACTTTTCCATTAATATACTCTCTTATGAAGAGAGTAATGCAATGTACATGTTTTCAAGTTTTTTTGCTTTTTCATTAATATACTCTCTTATGATGAGAGTTATGCAATTTACATGTTTTCAAGTTTACTCATATTAAGAACAGAGGAAAAGCGTGGGTGGCGTGATATCGAGGCAATAGTTACTTTTTGTTTCCTGTCCCCAGAAAATCTTAGCTAGAAAGTAAAAGCATGGTTGGTTGTGGGAGATCCCTATGGAAAAAAAAAAATTCTGTCACGTGTGTTTTCCACAATTCATGGTTAAACTGTTGTATAGATATTGCATTACCATCTTGCCCAAGATATATTTGACTTAATGCAGACTATAATTCTTCCTTAAGATGTCATCCTGGCTATCCTTCTGAATTAGATCAATAAACTTGGATCTCAAGACTCGTTATTCGATAAAATGGTTTCTCTGCACATTATAAGCAGAAATGTTTGCTAATATCAACTGGAATAATGAATATCAGCCAATATATCTTCCCTTCGGTTCATGTGAATGATATGTAATCTCAATAATATCATGCATTGTCTCAGTTTCAAAACTTCCAGAGCCACAAATCATGAAGAAAAAAGAGAAAAAAAATGTTAAGATATGACTGTAAGGATCTCAAGTGACAAATGTATCTCAACAGCATTCAATGTTTACTATTCGAAAATTTCATTCATTTGTGTACAATATTTGAGCTAACTTGATTTTTCTCGTTCCTTCAGCAGAGAGACATTGTTATTATCTTTTTGCCATTTTGCTCTTCTCAGTGAAGTTATATCGTCATCAAAAATTTCAACTGTATTAACTTCTCTCATTATCTCTTTAGGCTTTCTCTCCAGTACCACCCTGACAAGAATAAAAACATAGGTGCTCAAGAGAAGTTTGCGGACATTAACAATGGTACAGCTTGCTTCACTTTGCTCTTATTCCACAATCAAACAATCTTTCGTCCTACAATGCCCTTGTATGTTTTTCTATCTGAGTTAAGATATCAATGATGTTTACATGTTCAAAGATGTGAACATGGAAATGCACTTCAATTTTCTAAAATCTGCTTATAGGATTTTCATCATATGGAGGAGTTGATATCAAGGGTTGTCTGGGAATGCTTTCAATGTCTTATGAAAGCTATCTGAAAGCCATTTCCTTTTTCAAATTCAGTCAAATCTTGAGCAGCTGATTGAAAGCATTCTAAAATATGCTGCAATAAAGCAAGAACAACTTTGATTTATCACCTGAAATAAAGCCTGCACAAAGAACTTCAATTTATTGCCTGAAATAACATTTCTTTGTAGTAAATGGTCTTGGTAAATTGTCACCCAGTTTTGGTGATTAGCATTAAAAATTGATGCTGCAGAAGTACAGATTGTTTGGAATTATTACCTCTAGTAGATTGACCGCATTGAGCACATTTGACTCTAAAAGCAATTTATGTACTCCCTAATAGTAACGCTTGAAAGACATGAAGGTTTTGACTATGCATGAGACATGTATGCCAACTCTTTTAAGCTTTTTTAGTATTGATTGACATTTTTATAGGGTACCCCATTTGATTTCATGTGCTTCAACGTAGATCCACAATGTTTGTAGCAAGGGGATTTTATTTTTAAAAATTATCAATGAGAAAATAAAATTCATAATATTCCTGAGCAAGATTTTAAAGTATTCAGAATTTCTTGATTGTGTCCCGACTCGTTACCATAACTGTAGCCCAAAATGTGAGATAGATGGAGTAGGATTCTCTTCTGCTCCTATCAACAAGTAGCTACTAGACATTAGCTGCAAATTATTCCAAAATTGAGTTGTTATATATTGGTTTTGTATGTATTCTTTTCTTTCTTAAACCATTCCGCTGCCTTTGTTTTAGTTTGATGAGATGTGTCTCTGGTTGTTTTTCAGCATACGAAATTTTATCTGATGAAGAAAAAAGGAAGAATTATGATTTATACGGGGACGAGAAGGGAAACCCAGGATTTGATGGCAGCAGCTATGGGAATCAAGAGGGATATACACACTTTACTAGTGGTGGCCAGGGAAATACTCGTTTTTCCTTTAGACCTGATGGATGGCAGAACATGGGTGGGCAGGGGAACACCAAGTCTTTTTCGTTCTCATTTGGGAATGCTGATGCTGGTGCTAGTGGGGGTCCGTTCAGCTTTGGTCTCGGTGATATTTTTTCTAACATGTTTGGTGGGGATATGAGTGGTGGAAAACAATTTGGTGGGTTCAGTAGCTCAGGTAGTTCAGCTTCCTCGAGGTTTAGTTCTCCTCGTAGCATCCAGGCTATTAGTTCACAAGTGCTTAAGAAGGAAATCTTGGGCCAAGGATTGACTTGGCTTCTTATTTTCGGTGCCCCTTCTGCACGGGGATATAACTTGTTGGAGTCGATCGTAGAGGAGGTTGCAAATTCATTACAAGGAGCAATAAAGGTATCATATTTGGTTCAGCAGATTGACTTTCTCTAAATATGGTTATTTCTTATTACGAAAGTTATCTGATCTTATGTATAACATTTTGATGCTTCTCTTTTGATAGGCAGGTAGCATAAATTGTGAAAGCGAACAGAGTCTTTGCAAGGATCTTGGTGTACGGCCTTCCAAAACTGCCCGGCTATATGTTTATTCATATAGGAAGAGCGAAAAAGGTTCGCTAGTAGAATATAGTGGTGATTTGGATGCCAAGAGTTTGAAGAATTTCTGTCAGGAGCATTTGCCAAACTTTTCAAAACGTGTGGACTTGAGCAGTTTTGATTTCTCCAAAAGCACCATGGAGGACATACCTCAGGTGCTGCTACTCTCAACAAAAAAAGATACACCTGTTGTATGGCGTGCTCTCAGTGGCTTGTACCACAAGCGCTTTGTTTTCTATGATGCAGAGGTGTGGCATTGTTGTCTTTTCCTATTGATATATTTAGACCTCTGGTAGACTTGTGGATTCAGATCTGACAGGATTGCTGACATTCATGTAGGTCCCTGATGCCTCTCATCCAATCATGAAGAGGTTAGGAGTCAATGTACTTCCAGCTGTTATTGGTATGCTTTCTAATGGGGAAAAACAAGTCCTAAGAACTGGCTCAATAAAAGACTTGAAATCTGGAATCAGTGAGCTAACATCCTTGCTCAATAGCTTTGAGAAAAAGAACAAGGTATCTTCAAGTCAGACCAAAAGACCACCTCAATCTGAAGTAGAAGATTATATTCCTCATCTTACAAGTTCGAATATGGGAAATATCTGTGGTGAAGAGACGGCATTATGCATTATTGGCATTCACAGATCATCCAAAGCAAAGGAGGAGCTTGAGTCCATTCTACATGCCGTAAGTGCTATGCATCATTACTCATCCGAGGAAATCTCTTTTATTCTAGAGTGGAGGAAATCTCTTTTATTCTAGAGTGGACTGGTCCAAAAACATATTTTTTTCATTTTTTTGGAAAAAATTGTATAAACATATTAATCTAGTTATATTTAATTTATAAATTAAGTTTTACTATTTTTGAATATGTATAAAAATATACACGTATTCAAAAATGATAAAACTTGATTTACATGTTAAATATAACTAAATTAACATATTTATAAAAAAAAAATTAAAAAATAAAAAAGAAAATATGTTTTTGGACAGGTCTGAAGTCGATCAGTCGTCTTTATCATTCTATGGGACCACTTTCAAGGTGCAAGTCTACCCAGTAAAATAGTTCATCAATTAAAGTTCTCAACCACCTAATTGTTACTTAATTGTTACTCCTTTCCCCACACCCCAGCCTATCCGTCCTCTAATTGGGATGAATAGGAAGGGTATGGGTGATTTTTTTTGAGAAAAAACACCTAATCAGTACACATGCGAATTTCTTTTGAAAGATGAGCCATGCGCCTCAAAAATAAGCCAAATATAACATGTCGTAAAAGCTTCTGTTTGTATATATCTGAATCTAGAAGGTTTTTTAAGCTCTTTTTTGTGTGTATTGTCAGGTCTCTCAGAAGACGTTCACGCGACGGCAGAAAGATTCAGTTAGGTACTCTTTGTTGGACGCTACAAAGCAGCCAACATTTCTGAAATCTTTTGACAAGACGGGGTTCAAGTCATCAGGCAAGCTCTTGTTAGCTTACAAGCCTCGAAAAGGGAAGTTTGCTGTACTTGAGAATGCCATATCATTTGAAGAAGTGGAGAGATTCATCAGTTCAGTGCTCAACGGGGACATTCAATTTTCAACAGTCAATCAAAAACCCATCCTCAGATAGAAAATTGTTATGGGCGAATATTGTACAGAGTTCTTTGTTCGGCTGAGAAATTCGTGAAATTTCGCAACCCCCCCCCACCCCACCCCCAAAAAAAAAAAAAAAAAAAAAAAATGCTATACTGAGAGTGGTCGATTGAATAGCGTTCGTTGAAATTTGTTCGTGTATATTTTTTTGTTGTTTTCTAATACGACGAGCTATTTATTTTGCTCATAGCGAAAGCTTCTTATGTACGGGCATTAGATATTTTTGTTTAATTAACAAGTACCAATTTCTGCTGCTTTCCGTTGCATTCTGTCCAATCAAATGTGCGGTGAGAACACTAGAGAACAAGTAACTCTGCAAGTGGATCTGGTTCTAGGTCCTAAGGTGCACTTCAAGTCGAACAGATACTTCCCTCTCTGACACGCACCGGACAATTGAGTACGCTGTGTCGGGTCGGGTCGAAATGGAGTATCCAAAGTAGTTTAAAATTTATTACTCTTCGTAATTTCTTTATTTTTTAATTATTTTTTTTCATTTTTTATACAAACTACCTTACTTTTTAATCATTTTTACACAATTATCTATACTACTAAATTATTTATTTCAACTTTATTTTTTTTTACTCCTCATTAATATCTTTATTATATTATATTATTGTCCATCGATTTGACAATTTCTATCCAAAAAACTTTTCCTCAAAAATTTATATCTCCAACTAAACACACCCTTAATAATAAAATAACTTGTAAATTTTTCATACTATGAAAGTTCTCTGTAGAACACCATCCAAACAGTTCGAACTTTGAAATTTAATTTATCATGAATTAGTCAATGAGAACCACAACAGAACATTAGGATATCAGCCAACCAAACCTCATTTCGGAAAGTAGAATCCAGATTGCCCAAGCAAAACCTACTGAAGAAGATGTCACAAAACCGTCCATGGATTCAGAAGTAACACGAAAGAGAGAAAGATCGAAGGACCCAACCATGAATTCCCACAAAAAGAACCCAGACTCCTCTAACCATTGACATGGAAACAAAATTCCATGTAATTAAAGGCTGACAAGGCTCCACACTCTCACTGTTTTTACTGCCCCCAAACCAATTCAAATCAGTAACTGCACTTTAACCCCGAGAGTCCCATTGGAGACGGCTGACTCTGCGAATATCCCATATCAACAGACTGAAAGCGAGCCCCCACCGTTAAGCTTCAGAAGACTCTTCTTCTTTCTTCCCTTCTGCTTTTGACTGGTTGCTTTCAGTTTCCTTCTTCCCCGCAGCAGCCACAGGCACCTCATTTTCTTCTTTCCTCACATCAGTTTTACTCTCCCCAACACTGAGCTTCTCAATAAGATCAGCAGCCGAGGTGGCCTCTCTGTCTTCCCCTTCCGTTTCTTGGGATTTAGCAATTTCTTCAACCATCTCCATGAAATGTCTACAGTCTAAACAGTATAAAGGCGATTATTAGTTGAAGCAAGATCAACAAGATTGAATGCATAGCATTCATCTCGAAAACTAACATAAATTCTTTAAAACTGCAACATCAAAAGAACCAACAGCTAGGCATATGAAATATATCATCAATGTCCTGCCACAAGGATAGATGAAAAAAAAATGGAAACCAATCCTGCAAGGCCACACAATGATTGCTAGAAAATAAAAAAACATATGGACAATCCACAATCATGTTTCCCACATCTTACAGACGCATGGATGCTTGGAGAATCTTGATGGATTACTGTCAGATATAGAACCATTGGTTCTCTACTATGTGCGATTTACATAAAGAGGAAGCCCCGCAAAATTACCGCTAACAAATATTATATAGAGAGGAAACATGTCAACTATAATTGGCAAGGGGCATGAACATGTAAGGTAACAAGACACAGGAAATAACCATCATCTATCACTTGTTTACATGTGAACATACCTGTCTTCCACGAGAAGAACAATTACAAGAAAGCATTTGTGAAGAAGAAGAAGACATGAATGTCAAGTAGAGACATGAGTCGCAGCAACCAAGATTGCTAGTTATAACTGATCCTTAAAATTCACAAGCCGTAGAGAAAATGCTACGTGAACCCAATAGTCATCCCGGCAGAAGATTCTTGCACCCAAAATGCGACTAGTTAGTTATCTTTGAGTTGTGTAGGTGGATCTCACGATTCTCACTAGAGGAATTAGCAGCCAGAAGCTGTTTTGCTAATCACAACATCCTCTGAATCAACACTAACTCACAAATGGTAATTGCACGAGAAAGGCCTACAGGATGCTAATTATCATAAAATAATGACTTTATTACCAAACTGAATCAGCAGCCTGAGATAATAATAACCTGATTGTGACTCCTGTTAAAAGGCTCCAACTAATTTTTTGACCTTACACCCACCCGACCTGACCAGTAAAAGCTCGGCTGAGAATATCAACCCAACTTCCCAAACCCAACAGTTGCAATGCTGTTCAAATCAGCTACATGATGAGCAACATTAGAGCCGAACTGCTTCCACAATCATTGTTTGCATCTGGCCCCCACCGTCGGATGATGACAATCATCCTTGCTTTTCCAGTCACCAGTCCCCCATGTTGATGATCATTTCCTCTTTCTCGCACTTGCTGCCTATCCATGTATGGTTTCTTGGAGCCCAACATTAAATGCTCACATTTGAACTTGCTGACAATCTTCATTCAACAGGAAATAAGCTTTGTAACATGTGAAATGAATTTTGGAACAAGATGAAATGGATCAAGTAGAGGACAATAGGTGGCATGTCAAAAAATGCTCATCAGAAAGCTTCAGTAGGATCCTTGTGCTCTGCAACATCTTGAGCCATAATAAGGATAAAATGTTCTAATTTGGCACCCACAAGTACTAGTTCTCCCCTTCTAAAGCGGGTTGAATTGAACTGGGCCGAAACAAACCCAACTTGGACAATGCAAAACCAGCCCAACTTCAAAATAGGGTTGAACCCAATTCAACTACCAACCCAACCTTATTTAAAATGGTTTGGTTTAAATAGGTAGGGTTGAACCCAACCCACTTGCACACCCAATTCCATATATCAGTTTCTGCACTTGTTGCAAGCATTTGGAAAATGAACGAAGAAATTGTGATCTCATGCTTGCCGCTTATATAGATGAACATGTTGTATCGGATGGGTTATGCTGGCAACCAAAAATCCTTGCAATAGGCATTCCATAGTTATGGTGCAATTGTGCAAACCATTGGAGCCCAAGCTTTTCCCAAGTTTGATTGAATAAGACCAATTATAGCCATGTGGATTAATCTCGATCCGATGCGCTTGGTTGCATGGAACAATAGGCGTATATGTATAGATTAATATCATGATTTGTTTGCATTTAACTAAAACATTTTTGGTTAAAAATCAATACGATGCTATTATATGGAGCTGTAAACACAAAAAACAATGTTTCTGCAGGCTCTAAGGAGGAAAAAAATGCAAAACATTGCAATGTTTAGATCTGTTCTTGGTGTTGCCTATTCTCAAAATGCCACCACTAACCACTTTCTGCATATCACCACTTTTTCATTAGAAACACTTATCCTAGGCCCTAAAATCCATATTTTTGTCACCAGATGTGCACATATTTCCAGAAAGAGGAGAACCTTGTGCACAAAAAATAAACTATGCAATCACAACACAGGATTGTGTCATCATCCACCAAAACAGAAAGTTTATGTGAATAAAGTAGAGCAGTAGTTAATTGAAATACTCACTTTCGGTAGATCCAAAACGCATACAGAAGAGCTCTTCCTTCACTTCTCCATCAGAGAAATCAGATGCATGCCATACACATGACTTATCATTGCCTACATGTTCCTGTATTGAGATGGATGGAAGAACTGCCGATAAAGAGAAACAGAAAAGAAAAATGTGAATCCTAATACAAATATATCATATGAATAAAGAAGGAAAAGAAATTAGCCAGCCAGCTTTGAGATCCTACCAAGATGATTGGCACAAATCTTCAGTGTCTTGGCCTGCCGCATGACCAGCCTAACTTTCCCATTCTCTTTATGCTTAAGAAGCTTAACCATCCCAACACCCCGCTCTTTCCACTGGTTCCCCTCCTTGTCAAATCGGTAGAGCTTAGCTTTGCTGCAAAGGCACAATGATTAGATTCAAAAGAAGCACTAAACAATCTTATAAATTTCCTAAAACCAACTTCTCAATGATTAAATTCAAAAGAAGCACTAAGCAATCTTGTAACTTTCCTAAAACCAACTTCACAGATCTAAAAAGATGTAGGGAATCTTCATGCGCAAAGGACACAACGACAGCATATTTCAAATCCTCTAACGTAATGGCCTATCTTCGCATGCTTGACTCATAGACTAAAGTCTTGAAGGTTTTGGTATAGTCGTTGATTCGGCATCTTTCAATAAATTATTTAAGACATCAAGAACTTGATAGCTCATGCATAAGCATTGTCACCATGAAGTTATTGAGGGATGATCTTTTACGTCCAATCAATAACCAACCTATTTTCGATCATGCCTCCACACCATTGGATTGGGTTCATCTAAACTCGGTAGGCTTAGGGTTTTGGTTCACCCAAACTCAGTAGAACTCGACCCGAGTTGCACTCCTAAACTTATTCTCCCCTCCCCCCTGAAAAATAATTTTCTTTGTCATGCTTGCAACGTTGTTGAATCTCCGATAGAGGAGACCAACCAACAAAGCTCTACTAGACACCTATTAGAGCCTTCTAGTGATTCAATCTTGGGCTCTTGCCCAAGCACATTGCACGCCCTGCATGAATAGCTTTGCTATACTTAGCCATAGCCTCAAATAGCAGCTTGACAAGCAATGCAACCACATCGCCATCGCCCTTAACACACTAGGAGGAGAGGACCGAAATGGTGTTGCGGCAGGTGTCATGGACAATGGAGTTGGAGTCCTTGAGGTGACAGATGAAATAAGCAATGATCTTGGTGAGGTAGCTAAAGGATATCAAAAGAGAGAGTTAAGGAGCACAGATAGGGTATCTGCAACAAGGGATTGGACAATGGATACAAGGTCGGAGACAGCGCTTTCGTGGTTATTATTATCGAAGATCTTGGAAAGGGGAAGGATGTGATTCTTAAGCTCGATCATCACAACGTGGGAGGAAAGAAGGGAAGCAAAAGGTGGTTCGGAGGAACCAGGGGATGGTTGCTTTGGAGTGAGATTGTTGGGTTCCAATGATGTGGAGGTTTTGTTGGTGGCAGTGACAGTGGAAGTCAATGACATTGAGATAGGAAGAGGGGGAGACATGGGTTTATGTTGTTGGGAAAGAGAAACGGGAGTATTCAAAATGTGCAATTGAGGGAGAGGTGACAAAAAGCACCTGGCCTGAAGATCTTGGAGGCTTCTGTCATGTTACCCACCTAAGTCCTTTCTATTTTCATCATCCAGAGACCAAAATGAAAAGAACAGTGACACGACATTGCATTCTCATGGCCATGGCGATGAGAGAAGAAGAACAGGAAGGAGAAGAGCCTGCCATTTTACAGGCTGTTATCGTTTGCAAACCAGTGCGATTGCGTTCCCATGGCCACTAGTTGTCTCAGGCTGGTAGTATGTGGTTGTTCGATGCCCGTTTTCCTCCTTTTGTTCCGAGACATGGTGAACAGCATTGGAAAACCA
>JAXCLR010000105.1:8073816-8120155 GCA_035584095.1 Annona squamosa
CATCATTTTCTACTGATTTGACAAGTTTTACATAAAAAACTTTTCATTAAAAGTTTTACAACTTCCCAAACACACCCCTAGATTTTTTGTTGGATCCGTCTTGGATGCAGCGGCCTGGTGGGGCTCGCCAAGAAATGGGATTTTGAAAATGCTGGCCATGTGATGATTTGACGGCGCATGATATTTGGTGGTAGGGTTTGGTACGGCCGCTCAGGCCCACCATGGGTTGACTTGAAAACCCAAGACGAATGAATTTCCATGAGGAAATAACGATAATAAAGCCATGGTAATTGTCTTTATCTGTAATGAAGTAAAACCACTCTGGCTACCAGGAAATTAGAAATTTTCTATTTTTTTAATTTTTTTTGAATTTAAAAAATCATAACATATGAATATGAAACTGTGACGGCCAATTGATCTTGCTTAGACTTACATATTAACAAAAGATTTTTAAAATTAAAAAAATAGATAAAGCTTCCACAATCATTAAACTACAACTATAAGAGGGAGAGATTTTCTCCCATACAATCACATACGCATAGAGGGAGATTTTCTCATACGCGATCACATAAAATAACTCCTATTTTTAAAATTCCGTAAAATCTAAGCAATGTGTTATATTTAAAATTACTTGTTTAGCTTATATATAAAAATCAATTTGATTGAGAACTTTTATAATATATGATGTTAAAAAATATAACTACAAAAAATTTCATATATTTACATTTGACTAGGATTATGTATAAATATAATTAATATATTTTTATATCATATGAATATTAATGGAGGAAAATAAATATATGAATCCAGTCAAACTAAAATAATTCATTTTTATCATGTAATAAAAATATTATAATCAGAATATTAAGCCAACATGTTTAAAATATATAATTATATTTAAATTATAATCAACCGGGTTGTCACCCTTGCTGTTTACATTTTGATATCATATTCAAGTTGCCAGTCAAGTCAATTTTAATATTGTAAATATATGTATATAGAATAATATTATAAGTAACTTAAATTTTAAAAATATGTTTAAATATAAAAAGCAAGGTTAAATAGCAACTCTATTGTATACATGACTGCTTGATAGTAATTGGTCAGAATCTTGTATGATAAATTTTATTTGAAATTGAGGGTGTATGGAGAAATATAAATGGAAAGTGAGAAAGTGAAATTTTTTTTTTGAGAATTGTCAAATTAATGTAGTATGATGAAGATAAGTGATAAATAAGTGATAAACTGAAAATAAATGAGTATATGTATAAAAAAATTATAATATAAAAATGAAAAAGAAAAAAATGATGTCGATAACGTCTCCATAATCTTAACCACGAGGCATAACTATGTCTATCAAGTCATAATTAATTAATCGACCGGTTAGGTCCATTTGCAAATAGGTAGTTTTGATTGGCAAATTCTTCTGAAGTCTCCTTTTTTTTTATTATTATTTTTTTTAATGATGGAAAATGCGAAGTCTCTTGGTCCGCACGCAACCCCAAGTCTCGTCTGGCTAGCTTCCAACCGTTAACTACTAGAATATTAAAAGTTACCCCAAGTGTTTTCTACTCTGCTGTGATCGCACGCTCGATATGCAGGTACTCATTAATTAAAATTTAAATTACAGATCAACATAACACAAGATCGAACTACGTCGATAATTATCACTTGGATTTGATAATATTCAGATTACTTGGCATGCGAATTTTGCAGGTAGATTCCGTACTTTTTTTTTTCTTTTTTTTTTCCTTCCCGGTAAACAAGTATATGTTATGCTTGGTAAGAGCATAAAAAAAAACCAAAAAACCAAAAAAAAAATTTCTCCCGGGTTAGTAAAATTCTTGGAAGGATACTTGAATTGACTTGTATAAGAGGTGGGAAATTTAAAAATGAATTGCTTCTTGATTGCTTGGACGACGAAAGGATCGCTAAGACTTTATGCATTTAGGGTAATATATAAAATCATCGTCGTCGTCAGCGGTCTCTTTCATAAATTCTTTTTTCTCCTTTTTCCTGCTCTTTACTCGGTACATTTAATTCTCGTTCTTCCACTTTTTGAGATTAATTTTAGGCCGATGTAGATCTAGCCAGTTTACGAAATTCGCCACTATAAGACGGCATATTACCTTATACTGTGATATGTGTCGACTTGCCAACACGTATATCTTAGGCAGGGCTACTCTACTAACATGAGAGAATGACCGACACTGAATGAGATTTCGGCCATGCCTCTGGATGTTATTCAAACTTGAGGTGTTTATCGCATCTTTTCTAATAAATATTATATTTAATTGCTTCTAGAAGATTTAATTTTCTACCTTTAATCGGTCCTTTTATTTTCTTTATTATACAAGTTACTTCAAAGGGAAATAATATTTTTTTATTATGAGTTGTTTTGGGAAGTGGTAAAATTTTTGAAAAAAAATTTGGTAATTTTTTTTTAAAATGAGATAAAATGATTGATGTGATGTGATATAAGTAATGATAAGGAATAAAGAGAATAAAATTAAAATATACAAGTTAATTTGATTGATAGTTATATGGAAATAATTAAAATATTGTAGTTATACAAAAAGATATAAAAATAATAAAAAATAAAATAATTGTAGAAAATGAAAAGTTTTTGTTTGACAACTCTTGGGTGTAAGAAAACACACTTTATATTACAATTTTGCATTACAAAGTGATAATGCTCTCACTACTATTTCAAAGCTGAGATTTCGTTCTTACACATTCAATATGATATTATTGGATTGAGCCCTAGTTCACATTGGAAAATGGTATTCAAAATATATTGTGAAAATATTCATCCAATCTTTTATTTTTATTTTAAAATAGCTTTTCCTAAATTTAAACGTTTTGTTATATATACCATAAGCACTTATTGTGATTTGTAGAATTGAAGATTTTTATATAATATATTTTTGAAAAAAATTAAATAGTTCAGTATGATCTAAAAAATACTAATTTTTTAGAAACTATAAATTTTTTACGAAAGTGTTTTTTTTTTTTTGGTACCATGATAAAAAAAATTGCATGAAAGAAAAGAAATACGTTAAATCTAAAAAGTTCAAAATAAAAATGCTCTTCACTCCAAATATAACTACAAACTATTTCTATACTTTGGGAATATTAATGGAATCGTAACCATTTAACTTTTTTTTATTATCATTATCTATATATTTATTATTCTTTCACATCCTTACCAACAAAAACCTATCTATTTTGTTTCTATCAAATTTATTCCTAGCTATTCGGCCTTCATTACTATCTATAATATGTGTTTCCTTACTTTTTTTATTCATCTCCAACCAATTAATCGAATTCCATGTGCTATCTTAGATCTTTCCCTACTCTATGATTGTCCGCGGTAGAAGGCTTTCATTTGCATGTGAATTTGGCGGTCAACAACTGACCATCACTCGTCCTTTTCGCTCCAATTGCGACTGGTTTTTCAAAGTTGTACGGCGAAGCAATATTAGATTTGTTAATTACCATTTATAGACGACCTAGGTCCGGATCATGTCTATCTAGGTTTCAATTAATTTAGGCCGGATCTGTTACCGAAATCTTTTTTGTTTTAGCAATCATCCTAATCTTGGTTGATTGGAAGATGAAACCCTTGGAACGAAAGGAAGATGACTCGAAATAATTAGTCCAATAATTCTATTGCTTCTGCATTATATGTCAATTCTATTTTATATTTTTAAATTGAGTCAATCCGTGCCCCCCAACTAGGCAGTGACCATCCAAATGGCGACGATAACAAGGCGATGATCGGTACCGTTGATTGGTTCGGGACATCCAAGCGTCGGATGATACACCATACACTAGAGTAGACGGAGGAAGAAATGGAGGGGATATGGCATGTCGTTGTCAAAATTCCCTTCCGGATAGCGTTGCCCGGGACTGGTTGGCAGCAGATTACGGGACGGACCTGGAACTAGCGTCTAGCATCGTTTTCAAAGTCAATAATCAATAGAATGGGTACGTTAGGCATTCGAAGGAGTGGGCGGGTGCCAGGAAGGAATGTTCTTATTCTTCCTGTGTGCGCGAATGTGAGGAACTAGGGTTCTCCGGGAACAGAGGACGTCGCCTCGGCTGACTTTCCTTCAGTGACCGTACCATGTGACGATGGCACGTGCGTTGAAGACCCACAGCGAAGCGAGGACGAGGAGGGGTTAATAATTTACTAAGAGGATTAATTGTTCTAGAAGATGGGGCCCTGCGTTTATGTGGCCAAGTTATCCATTTATTATGCTTTCACGGTTGATGAATTCTTAGTACTTTCTATATATATATATATATATATATATTGAGGAGAATGATAATAGAGAATGACAGAAAATAAATGTATTAATTACTTGACCATCCTACTTTTATTCATTTCCACCGGGTATTTTATCTATTCTCTCATATTCTTTCCTATCACTACCCTATCTCTTTTTATTTTATTTTCACTTTGTCCCAACCCCATTGACGGAAAGCTGGCCTACCATCAACTGAAACAAATTCAATCTAATTACATTATATAACAGCAACTAGTTAAAGTAGAGCTCGTTCAGATTTCTCAATCTCACTTGGCCTGAGTTTCTGGACTCTGGAGCTGAATGCTTTATAAATAAATCAAATCCACTGTAAGACAAACATTATTAGAAGAAAATCCATGGAATTAAAGACGAACATTCAATTTTTGGATTTTTTCTTCCGTGAGACCTACCAAACATGCTAATCCTTATGTTTTACCCCGGATCCGCTCCCATTCGTAGGCTTACGGAAGGAACAAATAGAGAAAAGACAAAAGAAGTAGATTGGAAAAATAAAAAGAAGAAAAGAAAATAAGCTTAATCCACAACTAGGCTTTGCGAAGTCCATGGCGATCATACCGCGCGAACGCGAGTGCGCTCACCTGAGGGTCGCCTTTTGACGGTCTTGGTCTAGGCTGTTTCGCTTTGCTTTGCTTTGCTTTGCTTAAGAAAAAATGGATAAGTACTTTTAGTAAAATGATATTTTAGAGCTTCTGCATTAAACGCTTCTAAGCTGTTTTTTAAATCTAAAAATAACAATGTTTGCCAAACAGGATTCAATTTATCGTGTTTTGGAAATGAATAAGTCAGAAACACCCCTCAAACATAATGCCAAATGGAGCCTTAGCCACCAAGCGCACCACAGGTCCATGCGGTTTTGGAAGAAATTTTTCTCTGGTACAAGCACGAGGGCAATTTTCGCCGACGACTGTTGAGAACTTGGATGGGACTAGCATGAAATAGAAGTGTGTTAAAAATGATAAAAGGTATGGTGAGATTGGAAAAAATTGTAGTAGAAATTCGAAAAAAGTAGACTGTTGCGATCATCACGCGAATGGTAATCCGCAAACTGTGCCATTGACATTTCCTGATTGTGTTTGGTGAGTCAAATTCCCCTGTTGGCTGGAAGAAATCCACCAATGCTTCTAGCAAATGGGCGATGCCGTTCTATGACACTTCTCCAAATGTACCATCTTCAGCTGTAGTAAAGCTGAATCACGTTGCTTCTATTAAATATGAAGTAGCAACATCCCCAAAAATCAGTAGCTATCCACTCAGAGTGCTGCGATTATTCAAGCTTCATTCCTTCCTCTTTTTACGTAAATTAGTCAAAATTTTGTTTACTCTTTGAAAGGAACACCTGGTTGCCAGCAATGTTCCAATCCCTTTATGTTGAAAAATACAAGGAAACTCATTGGCTTCCAGTTAGATTATTTGCAGCATACGGTCAAATGATTTTCTGAACACAAACCTTCTCACTAGACAAAGAGGCCTCAACTAACGGCATAATATTTCAAGTACCATCAGTTCCGTTCATACTTCTGCTGCTTCTAAGTAGATTAAAGAAAAAAATAGTATAGAGAATTAGGCTAGTCGAACTTCACCCAATCTTGGGTTGTCGTGCAAGATGGTGCTGTTGCAGGAGAACTCATATTCTGAACTCCAGTGTCAAGTTGGTTTATGATGGACACAGCATTGTCTCCACTGATGAACGGATTGGCATTTATTGCCTTCAGTTTATCCAGGTTCTCCACACAGTTCTGTACACGGCGAACCTGCAAGGGAAATTTGAAACCAATCATCAGGAAGGATGATGCAGCCTACATACAAACCTTTCCAATACAAAGACTTTCAGCAGCAAAGGTTTTGCTTAACTAATGCTACTACTTTAGGATATATAACAATTCGTGGTGCACAAAAATCAACGGAATGACAGTTCCTTACCATATGAAAAATGACTTCTCAAAGCATCTAAAGAATAATTTTTCCTAGTACATCTTGGATGACTCACGCGCAACCGTGGTAACTGGTAACTATGCATAAGTTGTTTGAGGGCTTAAACATAAACCAAGATGAACGTGTGTCGTGTATTTTTGGAGTTTGCTTGTAACAGCACTTGTTATCGCAAAGCAAAATTAAGATGAGTCAATATTGATATGTCCCTCAACCCTTGCCTATCCTAATTACTCCCTTAGCTCATTTGTTTTGGAGTAAAATCAGAGAAAAGGGCACTTCTCCAACTTAGTTGACAGGATGTATTGATCACTTTAATCCTACCTAGGCAAGGCAAACATTCTAACAGGTAATTCATATTTTTGCATAGTTAATCTTATATAATTTGTGAATAAAATTAATCTTCCTTTTATCTCATCACCTTCCTTCTAGCATTCTGAGTTTGTAAAACTGAAGCAAGCAGCAAAAAACTTTTAGACAAGCATTCACACTTCCAGTTAGCATGCACACCTTCACAATGCAATAAAAATAATAAAACAGAACAAAAGGCCTGTTTATGTTTATTTTAGAAGGTGTTATAGGATTGCAATAACACAAATTATGATTTGATTACACAACCCAACAAACATGTCAAGTAAAACTGACACTGGTTCCCTACTACCACTGATAAAAGGATATTTGTTGTTTACATGCAGACGAACAGGGTCTAACTTTTGATCTAGAGAACAATTATGACACGTTTACTCCAATTAATGAAATTTTATTTTGATCTCAGTTAAGCAGCTACAGTGAAGTGATATTGGCCTATTCGCCAGCAAATAAAGACTTCTTGCAATGAATTTACATCACCAAAGCGAAAATATGAGCTACCATTGCCAGCTGCATGCTCTGTGCTTCTGTAGGAGGGGGAAAAAAACTTTGGGCTTTGCAGCACCACAAGGCTGCTGCTGGTCTGAGACAAAAATACTGAGTGTTTGTTTGATGACTGGTTAGCTTACAAACAGAATCAACATCACAGTAACCTTTCAACTTGCATTTTCCGTAAGGATTCATGCATCCATTGCAGTGTTTTCCTAGTTCTTTTTCATCTGTAATTTTTACAAGTTTATAGATAGAACTGAAGACCCAACGAATAATGAGAACTCTGTGATCTTGCTTGCCTAGGATCTCAATGTGTCTTCCAAATAATAAGAACTAAAGGTTACCAACAAAGTTCACAAACTCCCTGCTTTTAAACCTTTTTGCTGCTTCATGTACACGTCACAATAAGCGTTCTGTTGACAAAGACAATTTCCACATCCACAAACCATCTTCTCCCTGATTTACTTGCAACTAGTGTTAAGTCAAATGGTAACTGATTTCATGTTGCTGCAAAAGATCTCAGACGATCAACCTTGGTTTTATGTATTAGTCAAATCACTAGTGCCTTTCTACAATTTGTACATCCCTGAACACGAAGACAGGTATTATCTTCATTCATATAGAAACAGAGGCTCATATCTGGTTCTCTTTTAATGTTAAGATTCTTTTCCTACATGGTTTTTGTCCTGGATGACATAAGGACGTACTAAAAAGCTTTCCACAATCTGCCCTGACAAATCATGATATGATGAATTGATCTGTGTCAGTCAGCCAGATGAATCTATATACAAAAGAATTGTCAAGGTGGGAAGGATGACTTTTGGCATACTCAACCGACGGGCATGTGAGCTTCAAGAAATCAGAGGCACCAGGGGAATTCACAGTGAAAGGACTACCCTGACTAAAAATCCAGAAGGTCAATATATGCATGTTGGCAATATGAAAAAGTTCATTGAGTACCAGATATGAAAAAAGAAGTAACCAAAAAACAGTAGAATAACACCATATGCCTTGCACTAAACTACTGGCCTGAGCTCAAAACATGTTGTCCTTTTCCAAATAAAAGAAAATCACAGGAGAGTATTTCCAATGCATAAGCCTACTGCCTATCAGCTTAACACCACAAAGTCGCAAACAACAATAGTCCCTACCTTCCTTCTTTTTTTTCTTTCTTTTTTTTTTTTTTTTGTTGCAACCCTACCATTTCTCACCCTCTCATATCTTACAAAAATTGAACTGAGAATGAATTTTGCAACCTCTGGTCTATCTGAATGATGATTGCCCCGTAAAAGAAGCTTTCCTAACTGCACCATTCTCACAATTCAGAAGATCCTGAAGGAGTAACTTGTCATAGGATGTGGAAAATGGCTCTAAAGTCCAAACACAAGTCCACTATCTAAATGAAGGGAACTGTGGCCAAAGGATGATTATATGCACTTGGTGTGACTGTCAAAGACGATAAGATCCCTACACAATACAAAAGGCAGGAAAACATATTGGCACCACCGTAAAACTATCTCAAGAATCCATTAAAAGCAAGGAATAATAATTACTTTCTTCATTCAAACTAATATCAGCAGAACAACGTCAGGAAACTCTAGGAGCCACAGATAACAGCTAGGAACATGAGACGCAGATAATAGGAAAGTGAAATTGTGAGCTTATCAGAATTAACCTCATTCCGTCTCTGCACTTTGGCTTCTCCTTCAGCCTCAATACCATCCAGTTTCAATAATTGCGTCATCAATAATTCAATCAACACCAGGAACTCTTGGTCAGCAACCTTGGTACCACCCTGCACAACTGCCTCCAATGCAGAAGCCTACAAAAAGAAAAACCACACAAATTCCTAGTCCCAGTGTCCCACAAAGCTGGAAAATCAATATTGTTGATTGATTTTTTACCTTTTGTGATAGCTTATCAACCTCGAGTCGGACAAGAGATAGAGCATCAAGAGCTCTGGAGACCATTGGATCTGTCATTGTATTCTCAGGCTTCCTCTCCCCATTGGGCATGTCCTCCAAGAGCACCAACTTTGACAGATCCTTCACTCCAACCATCTGCAGATACTCATCGTCATGTTTGTCTTTGCCTCTGAAAAGAAGCCTTTGTTTGTGTGGCTCCAGACCAGTCTCTAAGGCAAGAATCAATTTCACATTCCCTTTATTTGAATATGAAACATTAATTAATCGAACAGATTCACCTAAGAAATTTCAGATGACACTATGGCTAAGTAACAAGCCTAAATGAGTTCATAAAAGGAAACTTATAAAACAAAAGTGCATTCAGGTTAAACACAATAATATAAAAAAAAATGACAGAAGCACTTAAACACAAGGCCATGAAAGTAGACAGTCTTAGAAAGACATGAGACTTGTCCTCAATGTCCAAGTCGAACGCTACACTAAAGTAGCATCCCATTAATTAGCTCAGCTAGTAGAGATGCATATGCATTCGTACGTGTTAGCGGGGGTCCAAAACACAACATTTGGACAGGCTCAGATGACTAGGGCAAAGTCTAGCACCAAGTTCACGTAAAAAGTTGTAAATGATGCATGATTGATTATTTAGGACAGATTATACGTGAATTTGAGTCAAACGACCATAAAGAGACTTACAAATGCCTCTCAGCCAGATTGAAACAGACATTCATCAAGTTAGATCGAGAACCAGTACCGACCTATCTTTAGGCCTTGTTCACTCAAACATTTTTGCCCTACTCAAAAATAGGGGCAAAAAACCTCAGCATTCCAAATGCTCCGAATGCAATTTATTCCAATCAATTCATCAACAAAGCCAAAGCAGCGTTACATATATCAAAACTCAAAAGACAAAAAAATTCCCATAGAAGTCAGCGAGACGATCAACAGAGAAACAACTTCCAGCAAGCAAGATGGCGGGCGGGAAGAAAATAAACGAAGTATACCAAACGTGGAGTCGGCAGGAACAGTAATTTCGTGATGGTTAGATCCGCGAGAGACGTTGATCTTGATGGCTGGCTCCGATGGGCCTACACTCCCACGGTTGGCGCCGTTGACGTTGCCGCCCCCTGTTTTCTGAGTGATCATTCCAGCAGCAGCAGGCCTCCGTTCGAAATCTATCTTCCCACTGCCATTCTCTGAAAGCCGCCCTCCTCCTCCTCCTTCTCCCCTGTTCGGTGATTCTTCCATTTCAACTAGCCCACCAGCAGCAATAACAACAGCATCAGAGAGAGAGAGAGAGAGAGAGAGAGAGAGAGAGAGAGACGGCAGTTGTGTTGGTTTGGAGTTAGAATTAGAACCCCGGCGGCCTGAAATAGGAGTTTTTTTGCATTTAGGACACATCTTTTGATAATTTGATATTTAACTGTATACTTATCTTTTTTTATTATTTTTACATTTCAATCATTCTTTTCGTATCTTTTCACAGAACTGCACAATCTATCTTTGAGTACATTTGGTAATGGGGGTAGGAAAGAAAACAGGAAGTAGAAAAAGAAATATTTTTGAAAAATATAAAAGTATTAGGATATTATGTAAGTAAAGTAGCCACTAAGGCAAGGGGGCATCCATGTCCTAGTCACGCTTTTCAGTTATTGTGGCTGTGGGGGCATTTTTCACGCATTTGAGTTATTGTGGCTGTGGGGTCATTTTTTACACATTCCCTTCATTACGGGAGTATTTGATACAAATTTTCTCCCAAAGCGGGAGTGTTATAGAAAATTTTCTCTATTGTATGATAATTATGAATACACTTCATTGTAATATGAGTTATCGTCATGTATAAATACAAATAAAAAATAAAATTAGAACAAATAGGATAATTATGTAAAAAAATAATAGTAATATAAAGATAAAAACAATAGAAGTTTTAGAGTGTAAAGGTGTCAAGTTAATTTTTGAAAAGCACGTGCGAATGCTAAGAAAGAAAGTTTCTCATTTACATGATTTACCAAACTCATCATTTATTCTCTTTACTTCTAATTATTATTTATACTCTCACTTTTTAAAAGCTTTCTCATAATAAAATTTTCACTTTCCTAAAAGTTGTTTTAAAAAAAGTAGAAAGATAAATTTAAAAAAATTTTAAAATGAGAGAATATGTAATATACTATAAATAATAATTAAGAGTGAAGAAAGCAAAATTAAAATAAATAGTATAGTTATATAAAAATATAAGGAAACAATTAAAATATAAATAGTAATAATTATTATAGTTAAACAATTACATTAAAATGTCAAGATTCTATCAAAAGTTGTGTAGGAAAAGTAGTAATTTATTTTTTCTACTTTTACTTGTTCTCAACAGACCCTGAATACCCTTTTATACTATACCGCCATAATTACAGTTTTGGATTTTTCAATAATCGAAAAAAAATTATGAAAGAAATTTTTTTATAAATAAAATTTTTATTTTATTGATGGTTTGTTTACCGCTTGGATGAGGTGAATATAAAATGAGTATGTGAGATGGAAAAAGTAATGTTATGCATTAGGAATAAAAAAAATTATGTGCATTAACAAAAGTTATATTGGAAATAAAAATAAGTTATTATTTTTTCAAATTGAAAAATATTTTTGAGAAATGGACTATTTTGGGTTGGTAAATTTTGAAAAAAATTCTCGATAATTTTTTATAGATTTTTCACACAACTATCTTACTTTTCTATCATTTTAATATATTTTTTTACGTTGTTGTCCTACTTTTCAATTATTTATATATAATTTTTTCTATAAAACTACTCTCTACTTTCAATTATTACTCCTACCTTTTTAATTTTTTGTTCGACAACCACTTTTCAAAATTTTTTCCAACTTACTAAATGCACCCTTTCTCACACCCTTACTTATCTTACACTGTACAGGTTGCGGAATGAGATGACCGTAGATAAAATTTTCTATTAAAAATATTTTTTATTCCTAAAAGTAATAAATACTTTTCCAATTTTACATATAATTTTTACATTTGAAAATTCAAATACAATTTTATTTTTTTTTCCCCATAAAATTTCGCACCTCAATCCATCCGTAACTGTGAATGTGATGTACCCTTTCTCTAAACGCAATGTCTCGAGTCTCGACAGGTGAAGAGTCGGAAGCCGGTGAGCGGGCCCCATCTCTGACATTCGAAGCGTCCAAAAGTGGGTTAGCTTTCAGGCGGAGGGGCGTGGGACCGGATATACCAGCCATGCAGCTGTCCACCCTTCCATTTTTCCGAGGTAATTTCAAATATCATAGGTAATTTTGGACGGGACATTATTCAATGCACCTGCTGTACTTAGCTTCAGTTCACCCGGTGTATTTCACTTATCTTTTTATTTTTTTTACAAAATTATTAATCTAAGTTTATTTAACATGATAGTATTTTTTTTCTTACCTTTTTAAGATTTTAAGATTTTTTTTTAGATTTTTAAAAAATCAATGACGTTTTTAGTAATTTAGAAATACTAAAATGACATTATTTTTTTAAAATAGAAAAAATATTTAAAATATTCAAAAATAGTAAAAATTGATATATATTAAATACATTTAGACTAACGGTTTGGTAAAAAAAATTCAAAAAAAATAAAAATGAGTATTTGCACTTAAGTGCATTGAATAATGCTCCATTTTAGATTCGGGTTCACTTTTATGAGATTCTTTTTTTTATGTAACCTTTTTCTATATTTGAAATTTTAACCGTTAATGAAAAGGCATTCAATTTTTGTATTTAGAATTATTGTTATTATTACGAAAATCATTTCATTTGTTTAGCATCACTGTATATAATTTCCATGATGTATAAAATTAACATAATAAAATATTGAATGCTAAAATATTAATTTTAAAGTAGTATTTTCAACATTTAAATAGTTTAAAATATCATTTATATGTAAATGATTCTATAAAATATTACTATATTTTAATACATAGGTAAATGAATCTAAGTTTTTTTTTAATTTACGCCCGAATATATATTTTTGAGCAAATGTGGTCATGCATATATTTAATTGGATGAAACTTGGTCCTTTAATTAAATATAATGAATGGATTGATTTTTCCATTAATGATTAAAATATTAAAAGTGGAAGGACTATATGATCCTGCTTTTACATAATCTGATTACAAATATAATGATAATTTATACCCATTTCACATATATGATTTATATTTATAAAAATAATATAAATGATCATATATTTTATCTCTAGTTACAAATATGATAATATCCTTAGCTTCTGTTAGATGATATAATAATTTTTTTAAATGATATAATTACATTTGTCATTTTTTTAGAAAGAAGGGTGTCAAGTGGAATGGTGTAGTCGGGATGTGATGGGCGCTTATTCAATACGTATATCGGCATGTGTTAGTCGGTTAATGCCTGGACTGTAATTGAGGATTATGCAGCTAGTGCCAAACTGCCAATTGGGTGCAAAGGAGTTAGAACTGACTTGTGAACATTAATGTCCACTAAAAACTGGCATCAATACGCAGAAGTCATCCTATTAGTTTGGCTAAACAAATATTTTACTTAACTCATCTTAAAAAACTCATTTATAACATTTTTTTATTTTTTCTTCGCATACTTATTTATTTAAGTATATTTGTTTATCTAAATATATTTAACATATAAAGTGTTACCATTTTTTAAATATACGTATTTTTTTTAGATTTTTAAAGATAAGAGTATTTTAAATACATGTATATAAATATAGATATTTAAAAATCTCAAAAATATATATACACATATTCAAAAATGGTAAAACTTTATTAATATATTAAATATACTCAAATAAACAAATGTATAAAGAAAAGAAAAAAACATGTGTTTTAAACGGATTTTTGAAATTTGTTAACCGAAATATTTACTTAGTCCGGACTAACAAAATTATTCTTCCACTTGAAAATATATTATACTAGATAAAAAAACCGAAATTTTCTTTATAGAAATATTTTCGAAGGAATGTACGTCTGCATCCTGATTTTCTTTTCTTTTGTTCCAAAACCGAATGATCAGTTTCTCAACATATTAACAATTCTCGCCAGTGGTATGAGACATGGCCCCATCAGTTGGGCGGTTTCATTCCGAAGCTTCACAGCATCACAGCAGCAACAATTGAATTTAGTTGGCTGCGTTGTTCTCCCCTGTTATGTTATGTGGAAGCATTCACTAACTTGGAAAATTATAAATATTGTTGTGAAAAAGTATATTATTGTTAGAAAAATTATAAGAATGTCTTAAGATTTACTTATAATACTAAGTTGGGATGATTGTAATATATGAATACCTATCAAAAAATTAAAAATATTACAAGGAAAAAGTAAATTATTGTTAGAAAAATGGAAAGAATGTCTCAAGATTTACTTACAATACCAAGTTGGGATGATTGTAATATTTGAAGACCTATCAAAAAAACACATTAATAATTCTCCTCATACCAATTTTTTTAAGCAATATTTTCACATGTGGAGAATGATAGGAATGTAAGGAAATAGAATGGATATGACCATGGTAAAGTGATAATAAAGTAAAAATATAAGTAGCATTTATATGGAACAGTATAAAAAAATGACTAAAATATCGCAATAAAAATATAGAAAAAGCTTTCATGTTTCCATTCGCTTGGATTCCATTTCATTCTCAGACAACAGGAGCGTTGCCTGTACAGGACTAAGAGAGACTGAGATAAGATAAAGATGTAATTTTACATTCTTTAAAAAAAATTTAGTATAAAAAATAATAACTTATTTTTTATTTTTCATGAAATTTTCCTCAATTACCATACAACTTTTTCTATTTCCATTTTTTCTTTTTTCTTTTTTTTATGCATTCCACATCCATGCCGGTTAAAGAAGGTAAATCATTGCAGCACATTTTCAGAAGATCAAGAACGAGGAGGTGGAAACTAGGGACTACCCAATAGAAGAGCCCAAACATGAAAACCAAAAGAGATAATATTGCATCCAATGACAAAATATTAGATTATGTATTAAGTTCGTGAAATCATTACTTTGTCAGTGAGGGAGCATGTTTTCAGCATGCTGACCAGAGGAACGATGCAAAAATGTTATTCCCATGCGTTATGAATGGAGATTCTTAGATTCACAGAATTCATGCCTGTATATGCCCCAACAAAGTCTGATGAAAAGTCAGCTGTACATGACTATGCTTCACAAACTGCTCCAATGGGCGCGGTAATCAGCCGGCGGTTCTGTTGCAAAGCAGCAGGAAAAGGAACTTGACATTTGCTGATGTGGGTCTTCAGCCGAGGAATATTAGGATGAGCACTACGGCATCGATGGCAACGTAACTCCATCGCCAGCAACTTATTGTCATTCTTCAAAGTCGCTTTACCATGCTTCTCAATCTCTTCTATAACGTCAACAGAATCCCGGAAGAAAGCTGAATTAAATGAATTCCAGTGCTTTTTGTTCTTCAAGTGTTGAGAGTCGAAATCCTGGCTGATAACATGAAGGTGCAGTTGTCGCATTGATGGGACCTGAAAACGGCAGACATCCAATCTATCATGAATGGCGAAAAGGTATTGACCCTTGCAAAGCCAAAAGCTAGGTACTTCAGGTTAATAGGTTGCAGAAGTATGATGTAAGGACACCATCTGTCAGGTGGGACCATGTTAAACTTTTCATCCCTAAAAGTCAGTCCTAAAAAAGGAAAAAGCCTAGCTGGAAGAACGTCCAATAGTCACACTCAATACACATGGAGACCACTGGATGAGTGGAAGAATCCAAACATCATGTCTGCACATCAGTTAAAGCTAATGCTCGGCAGGAATGCAGAAAAGAAACCATGAGAAAATGAAGTAATTTGAACCTACTGAATGGTATCCAAGACGAAAAGTTAGCGAAGCATCATCTGCCAAGAAGTTTTCTGCCCACTTCAGTCCCACAGAATGCATTGTCCTCAACAATTCGATGTGTTCTTTCCTGACATCAGCAAGATGATCGAGGCCCCTCCTCCTCGCTAATACAAGCACGTGCCTCTTAGCCTGTGCAAATTATTAGGTTGTTTTGTAAGTTAAAATCCTCGAGGGGGTTATGTACAATTAGACACGAAAAGAACAATGCTTGCAATCTATCGTGACTTGTGACACTATTGCATGCTCTACATGGCTTTCATGAGTTAAGAAGACGGTGGGTGGCTCGAGTTCACAAAATACATGCCATTGGATCCACCATATGTGCATTAAAGGAAACAAACCAACAAGCACGTAGAACATGATCCCACCTAATGGTCACAACAGCCTAATTCTGGGGCTTAAGATTCACTAAACCAAAGTATTGGATCATATGGTGACAAGTATATTTAGCTGAGTACACCTGATTGGGTTTTGAGGGGAACAGAAAGGACAAAAATATGACAGACCTTTGGATAAATATCATGCAGAACAACAATATCATCTGATATCTCCAAAAGTTTATGTTGTTCAGGATGCATGGCAATATGATAAAGAGCTTGTGCCCATGAACCCCAGGCCTTTTTATCATCTCCATCAAAAGAGAGACCCATGCTCTCTTTCGGTTCTGATACTCCACAAGCACCCACAGACTGGCAGTGTTGGTTATCTGGTTCCTGGTCAACTTGAAGTCCCTTGCTTTTCTTGTTTCTTTCTGATTCGAACCAGTCCTCTCTCTTTATCTTTTGATCAGTTCCGGGAAACTGATCAGTCAGACGTTTATGTAAATTTGAAGATCCAGGCCCAAATTTCTCACTGCTTTGCTTCTCAGATCTTTGCGATTGTATTATACATTCAAAACTCTCAAAAAGGGATGCATAAGCCTCACGAAGAACCCTACAACCTTTGGTATAGTCATTTTGGAGACAGTTTGGTCTCTGAGGGTTCATGTTGGGTCCAAGAACATGGATGACATGAGTAACCCCTTCTCTTTTGTGCAGTGGGGATGTTGAAGGAAGAGGGACGGCTACAGATTTTCCTGTTGTAAGAGTTCCAGCCTGCTCCTTTGTTGCAATTTCTAAGGCTTCGCCAGCAGCACTGAATATTGCAGCATTAACACCGCCGCCTCCAGGTTTTAACCTCCTACAAGGCCATTTCATGTGCCATGGACATTAAAAGGTGTAATGAATGAAGTTAGAGCCAATGCTCAACATAACTTTTGTAATAAATGCAACCAGTCCAGCTATGCAGTCTAACTGACATCTATAATTTAACATGAGTTGCCTGACAAAATCTATTTGTCACCCATCCATTGCATTATCATGTAACAAGGGATCAGATACAGCATACAGGGAAATTATCCAGAGATCCTATGTCATGATCCGCATTACATTCCTTCATACTTAATTAGTACTAAAAACTTGGAAATGTTTTGCTATGTATTGCATATTGAAAACTCTAGGTGCATTAAAGTTTCAATCTAGGTATCACTTCCCAGCTGGATATCCAAACAACTTCTGGTTCTATTTTATGCAACAAAGCATTATTGTCTAGGTTGCATGTCAGGATTAATAATTTTTTTCTAGAAGGCATGGAAAACCAAGTTAGTTTGAAGCCAAGTCAAACACTCACAAGAAAAGAAAAAATAACTCAACTAGGCAAGAAAGACATGCAAAAGAATAAGCCCCTATGGATTATCATTATATAGACATGGAACAATTGAGAAGATCATGTCCTGGGAAATTGGACACTGTGAATAGGGATTGAGTCCACTAGTCTGGACTTGATCTCAAGAATGCAATCATCTAGCTTCTGAGAATCACATTTGTTCATTGCATGCCTTTCAACTCTATTTGTTAGATGTTCTCCGAATCATATTAAGCAAACCAGTAAATTGCATGGTTTAGCAAATTCAATTTTTTATTAGATTTCTTTTATTAGAAGGACGGATTCTGTTGATGCTTTGAGTTTTACATGATAAACAACCAGATTTCTAGTCAAATATCTGATCAATATACATCAGCAATTCCTCATGACAAAGTCTAAATAAGGCTTCACCTATGAAGGTTTGAAACCTATCAATCAACATGAGAAAGGCAAACTCGACTCTTTGGTTTGTTTGGAAATTCTTGTTTCACAGGAACTCAAGTAAGAAAGAAATTGGAATATTTGCAAAATGCATAGGACTCAATCTACAATCCCACAACAAAGACTAGAGCCGGTAGTCACAAAATTTCAGTTCTCAGAACCAAAAAAGCCTCACTGCCTCAAATACCAAGAATGAGTCATGCAGAAAACATCAGAAAGTGGCTTTTGTGAGCAGAATAGTCTGGTCAAAATTTTTACCACGAGCACGCTAACGTCTGCCACAACCTTTATGCAAGTCAGACATAATTAGCATCTCTAGAATTTAGTTTTTTCATTAATGTCTAATCCTTTGTTCCAGTGGCTGATCAAGCCAAGAGATGTCATTCACTCTCTCTGGAGAAGCTGTATCATCTTCCCCTTCTTGTCTTAGAGCTCTTCTTGTTCTTCTACATCACATTAGGTTCTCTCAATCAGTGCACATGTTCTATCAGACCAGACAGTCAATGAAGCAGGTATTACAACTGACTGTAAGCAGGCATATGAGCAGCCATAAGCAAAATTTTTTGAGCTTCCAATTTATCACTATTGGATCGATCCACAGTTCATAGACTTGTCGCATAAAGATATTTGCAATCTTCCAAATCAAACATAAAGAACATCAGACTTGGAATGCGTCCAGTTACCAATTGGCAGCATTAGCAATTACATGACACTGTAAACCTCTTCCAGTATAGAGCTGAGTTATATCTCCTACAACTGTGAAGAACTTGTTGCAATCAATATTTCTTTTTACAGCTTTAGTCTGAACTAAGGACAGCATATGCGACCCGTGTCTCAAATCTACCAAAACAAGCCTTGCATTCTTAACCTTGCTTAAAAAATCTTCAACTTTCTCCACGATAATATCAGATGCTTTTTCATGGTTGAATTGGAAATCAGATGTTGATATAGATGGAAATGCAAGAGTAGGAATATCATTCCCAGAATCACCACCACCAAAAGAATCCACATTGAGGATGCTGTGTTTATCATCTTTCATAACTGAAATTTCTGTGGAAGTATTCATCTTTCCAGATTCTGCAGCCGAGGAATCTTTTTCCACACTCTTTTTTGTATCAACAGAATCCTGAGGATGATTCCCAATTGCGGCTACATTGTCGCCCATGTCTACTTTCTTTAAAAATCTCATTATACCAAGTTGGACTTTGCTGTCGGTGTTTTTCTCGCCAAAACAGCCAATGGGAAGGCCATCCGATGGGCCGAGCAATTGATATGTATTAACAGCATCTTGAACATCGCTGTCATTATGGCAGAATGTGATTCTAGAGAATCCTTCGCTCAGCTTAGGTAGCACTTTCTTTTGTAGCATGCGGTTAACAACAGCTGCAGCTTTCCCACCTTGCAAGTTCCCTTCATGCTCAGTGCGCTTAACCGACCTGGAGATACAGAGCTGGGCAGGAAGATCAAGCACAACAGCATGCACATCGACCTGTTGACTGCCAAGGTTCACGAAATCAACGCGCTGCTCCCTGTCTAAATTGCATCTATCAATGAACACACTTTTCCCATGCTTGAGACCTTCCCTTGCACTCTTTAAGCACTGAGACTTGGTTCCAGCTTTGCCATTAGCAATGCTGTCCTAGAAAATAGAAAGAAAACAAAGTACAACATGCAAAACCATCAAAAGAATGACATACAAGCCACTTTGGCAAAAGCTTAATGCTGAAATCACCGAATTTTAGACCTCTAAAGTCTCAGTAGGGTTGATTTCATGGAGAGAGAAACCAGTGATTAATAGAAAACTGCAACAAGATTGCTGAGAACCCAACGACGCACGCAGAGAGAGAGACAGAGGGAGGGAGGGAGGGAGGGAGGGAGGGAGACCTGGCAGATGCGAAGCCAATGACGCTTAGCGGCAGACATAACGTTGTTGCAAAAAGTGGTTTTGCCGCTGCCGGGAGCGCCTACCAGGATCACAACAGTGCTCTTCGTCGTCGTCGTACTACTATCTCCTATTCCGACAACCAATGAAAGAGCAGATGTAATTAATTAATAAATTAAAAGAAATAAGAACAAGGGAGAGCAACAGCTACGAGACCACGGAGTCCTTTCTCGAAAACTATTTTACCTTCCTCCGCAAGACGACCATCTCCCTCCATTTCTGTCTCTCACTCTCCTCGTCTCCCCTCCTCTCAAACCAGCAATCTGACACCGGCTCTTAACCGTGACCAACTTTCTTTGCGCACGGTACAAATACAAAAAATGTTGATTTCCGATTCTCCATCGACCGACTCCAAACCACCACAAGAGGCTTATTTATGGGTTTGGGAAGTACTTATAAATAAAAATTTTTGAGATGAAAGTAAATAATGCGATATAATAACAGTAAAAATATAACTAAAAAGGTAGTTATATAAGAAAATGTAAAAATTAATTAAAAATAGAATAATTGCAAAAATTGAGAAGTTCTAAATTAAAAAGCTTTAGAGCGAATTCTTTTTATACCTATGACTTTTATTTCTAATTTTGCTTATATCAGCGAGTTTTCAAAAAATTTTCTCATACCATGAATTTTCATCTGAATTTCACTTATACTTATATCAAACTATTTGAAAAATGACGAATATGATTATCCCAAATTATAATTTTATAGCTAAAAATTAATATTATAATGAATTTTTACTGATTCTACAACTATAAAATTATACATTATTTGAGAATAAATCTTTAACTTTAAGTAAAATTTAAGTTAAAGCTTAGGCACATTTGTTATCTTGTAAAGGAGCTAACGGCTCATTTAACATATCCCTAACAATATGAGTATAAGTTGAATTAGGATGAAAATGTGTTAATATGAGAAGAATTTTTGAAAATTTATGGATATAAGTGAAATTATTGGTAAAATTCGAATACATGAGGAATTTGCCCAAAGCTCTATTTGAAAAGTTTCCATGATAAACAGACGAGATCTATTTGAAAAGTTTCCATGATAAACAAACGAGATCATTATTTTGCGTTTAGCTCTTTTTCAGCTTTTTAAATTTTAGATAATTTTATGTTCTCTGGCCTGGAAAGTATCCATGCACGTCCCACGATAAGTCGATAAAAACTTTCGTATTTGCAAATTTTATTTTTTTATCGAACATAATTATTCTTGAATATTCTGATTACTTTTTCAAGCTTCAAATTTATTTGTTTTAGATTTACAGATTTACTATTTTCAAAATCGTTTTAAAATATTCAAATATTTACGAAGAACCTATATTTGTATATATTCAGCATTTTAACTTCATCTGCATCAGACGATTTGTTGGTACCTAGGTCATACAATCAATAATATCCGTGCGTTCATGATACAAAATTTTGTCGAGAACCAATCTGCTAGCAACTTTCCACATCCTGGTTTCTCACAAGTCAGTAGTCACACATCCCAAATTCATCCATCGAGAATGCATCTGTAACAATCAAAACACTTCTATTTTGCAATAAAGAGCTATAAAAAAAATCCCCGTCATACAAAATTTATCTCCTAGAGATATCTGGGTACTCCCTTTCAACAGCAAATTTGAATCTACTATTCATGTTTGGTGTATTATGTTCCAAAATAAACTACAAAACAATGCATTATACATCCATCCAGGCTTCCAGCTTCTCTGCCCTTCCAAACAAGCAATGCCTTCTCTTTTTTGGAGTTGCCGCCTTTGAATTTTGAAACATCAAATGCTCCAGCTATGCACCCTGATGAGCTATTTGGTATACAAGCACTAGTGTTTAAACCAGGTTCTAAGTTTTCTGCATCACTCAACAAAACAAAAATAGAATAATTACTAAACCCAATGAGATGCTGTCCTGAAGAACGCTAGGTCAGATTTGGTTAATGTGGATGCACCATGGATGCCGCTAGCTGCTGCTTCTACTGCTACTCTGCTTTTCTCTCCTTGCTATAATCTTCTCAATTGAAGGACCCGTCTCGTGAACCATTTTTACCGATTCTGAGAGTCTATTAAGCAGGTTCACCAACGCGATAACTTCGTTCCTTTGCAACTGCAGCTGAAAAGAAACCACCAAAAAAATTCAGATTATTCAACAAAGACCATTCTAAAAGATCAGCAACATTGGAGTGAACAAGACATTAAAAAAATTAAAAACAATAATAATAACTCACAGAATGATCAGAGTTGTCCTTGACATCAACAGAAAAGAGGATCTTCAATGCAGTACCGAGACCAAGAACCTGAAGTTTACCCCAGAGGCGACATTTTTCACAGCCAACACAATCCATCAACGCACTGTCAATAAACACAGATTAGGTGTATAATTGTGCTTCAGCCATATCAAGGATTGATAAATCCGCTTCAGATGTGTCAAAGATTGAACTTTCTTAATCTTTAGGAAGAATACCTGATGTTTCTAAATTGTTTCTGAATCTCTTGCTTTAGTTCTGGTCCACTTTGACCTTGCCATAATTTGGCTTCATCAAATGGCACAGGACAAGCAGATTGCAGCTTGGGATTATGCACTAGCTGCCTCATCAAGGATTGTGTTTTCAGGTCCTCCAAATGATTCCCAGTGTCGTACTCAGCCTGTTCCAAATAATCTGATGCCTGTAACATATGGAAAAGAGAAACGAATCACAGAACAAGCAGATAAAGAGAGCAACTTAATCAATTCAAAATTTCAAATAAAGGTAATAAGGACACGCATTAAGATGTCAATTAGAAAAGGCAAAGAACAGTGAACCATTGAAACAGACAAGCCTACAAGTCCAAAACAGGTGAAACAATGATGCCTGGTTAGAGAGTTTAGACAACAACTTTGCTTTCGCATTCCAAAATTACAGAAAAGATGCAAACTTATAGATGGTTACTTGAGCAAGGATGCGTTTCAGAGGCATTATACTAATTTTTTTTTGTTGCTCATCTTCTTCTTCATCCATGCTATTGAGGCCAATTTTTTTACTTTACTCGTACAAAATGGGTCATCTTATTAAAAATAAATATATTGTGGTATCTGGTTTATTATTTCTCATCTGATCCAGAATTGTTTCCGCATCCAATAAGGAAAAAGTAAGATAGCCTTTTGGCCAGTTATACGTATGCGGTGAAGTGTCAGGCAACAAAATATGAACAATGCTGCAAATAAGAGCAGGAAGGCTACGAAGGGTCATGAGGACTGATGTCGGCCAGTGAACACTTAGTTGTACCATTTTCAGGATAACCATTGAAAAACCAACATACACGGCCCTTTTCCAACAGCTTTCCCTCCTGGAAAAGAAACATCCACCAAGAAATGAAAGCAGCAGTGGCATTGAAGAGATAAACTAGAAGTTAAAGCAGCCAACGCAAGGCCATAGTTACATCCGATAGATGTTTTACACGTGTAACAGTGTACTGAATGCTGGAAACAATAGATATATGATTTAAGTAGATGCAGTTGCAAAACAAGGTAGCTCAAAACTCACCTTTGTTACTGCTCGAAGAACAAACAGAAACGTGAAATACAAATTGCTGACACGATCAGGATATCTTAGTACACGGTCATACAACAGCTCAAGGTTTTGACCCCACTGAAAGCATGCATAGAAAATAGATGTCAGCAATAGGAGCAACTCATCAATAAATGCAAACTTCTTAAATTAATCTATTGCAGTGTGTTGAGTCAGAAAGGCAACCAAATTTGTAGTCTCATCAAGAAGATAACCAGAAGCTATGTGAACTGAGATGGAAGAATGTAATCCTGAAATTAGCTTGTACAACACTCTTTTCTCTTGACAAAACTCTCCTGATGGATCTGCAAAAGAGCAGACAGTCTCAATGGAAGTATATTTTTGCAGATAATGGGATAGTAGACAGTCTTCAACACAAAACCAAATCTTAGGGCAGCCGGGTGCATCAAGCTCCCGCTATGCGCGGGGTCCGGGGAAGGGTCGGACCACATTGGGTCTATAGTACGCAGCCTTACCCTGCATTTTTGCAAGAGGCTGTTTCCACGACTCGAACCCGTGACCTCCAGGTCACACGGCGACAACTCTTACCGTTGCGCCAACACAAAACCAAATAACCAATAAAATTATGGCCTTTCTGTGCTGTCAGCTCTTGTGATTTAAATCAGAAAATTACACACACAGGCATGTAAATTTTATGATAAAAACGTCCATTGGAATACGAAATACTGAAGCCATCATCCTTCAAAGATTCTGCATGAAAGGTATACTACACAACAGAGATTTTGCATCACGTGATTAGTACTACCACATCTCCTCATTTGAACTGCTAAGGAACCATTCTCTTGTTTGTCAAGCAATATTGAAAAAATTGACTGAAGAAGAATAAGACCTACTTCAACAATCAGGTTCTCATATGAAAGAAATGATGGCCAATTAAGAAAACAAAATATGGCTTCTAAGTGATAGTATACAATAAATGATGTCCTCCTAGTTTTTTTTTTTTTTTTCCCCTTTTTTTGAGAAATGTCTTCCCAGGTATTTTGTATCCAAGCAGACAGCCGCAGGAGAAATAATCTTCAAATGACTGATATGAGGCATCAAAGAGAGAGAAATAGAAAAAAGAAAACAAAAGAACAGAATGGAAATAAAACGATAAGAAGCAAGAAGTCTGGAAAAGCCATGCATAGCATCATCATGAAATATGTTAGAAATAAGAGTATGAAAAAACATTTAAAAGCAGAATCCTTTAACAACAACAACAACGAAAAACTAAACTAAACTGGTGGACCTACATTTTGGACAGTTTTCTGTATAAACTGCATCCCATATCCTTTGTGCAGATGGACCAGTGTATCCAGTGTATCTCTCAGGGTTTAGCTGGAGGTTCACATAAGTCATTTCGGCTGCAAAAGGAAACAGATAAGTATGTACTAAAATCACCATCAAGGAAGAGAGGGAAAAAAAAAAAAAAAAGGATTGTCGAAATACACGTGACTTCTTTCTTCTTACCATTATCTGTTTCATCATCATTTGTCCATGGATTGTCAATTTCCACCCAACCTCTAAATGCTTTACTATCTAGAGTTCTGTCAACGGCAGCCTCTGGTTTTCCCTCCTGACATATCAGATCATCAGAAGGAAGGCCATGTGATTTCTTGAATGGCTCAGGGAACTCATTTTCTGGGCATTCACAAACACTGCAATCCCGAAGTCGGCACATCCCATCATCAGGCCAGAAGGGGCAGTCACACCACAGCTTCACCTGGTGCAAGAAAAAATTAGCAACCCTCAATGGAAAAAGTGACCAATTTGGGTAAAATATAACATCCGCGTAAATTTGCATAAAATGAACTAAAAAGGATGAAAGGTCAAAGTTAGCACATGCTGTCGATTTGTTAATTTTTGTTTCCCAATATAGCATAAGCTTTTAATGTAACTTGTGAAAAAAAATGAGATATTTAACCCAATCAATTGAAAAGAATTAAAATGTAAGTGTGAAACATGAATACTAGGCACATCAGTGCCATTATAGGGGTCCATATGATATAGTACATCTCCATCCTTACTCATCCGATACATGTTCTAATAATGTCCGATACGGTCCAATACCAATACCAATATGCCCTTCTAGTAATATCCGATACGGTCCAATACCGATATCAATATGCCCTTATTGTATCATTTTTGGAGGGGGCCATACCGATATTCAGAACCCTGTCTAATACATCTGTTCAAAAAGTAGGTGTTTCAAACTACCCTTCTCACTTTAATAATACCAACGGAAGTTTCAGACTATCAATCTTATAATATCGACCAACAAAGCTACATAACTTTGAGATACACAGTAAAGGGTACAATGCTTTGGCGAAAATCAAGAAGCGCTCGGCATGTATCCAACTCTGACCATAAGCATCCAGCATAACCTCAGCCAAAATAGCTGCCAGCCTCAGCTGTGGTGGTTATTCAGTATCCAGTCCAGAGTCCAGACATGCAATCATCATTATTTTTCACCCTGAACTTTGCTTGTACTGTTCTGTTTTATAGCCTATAATCTGTGAAATATGAATTGGTGTAGGGAAAATCATCACTCATGCAATGCCAATTTCTAATCCAGCCCCAGTGATACCCAAGTGCCAAAAAACAAAAAAAGAAGAAGAAGAAAGAACAAAAAACAAAAAACAAAAAACCAAATGAAAAAAACAGCTGTATGCCAACTTCTAGCACAGACATAGAATGTACCTTGAAATATCGGAAAAATGGCGTTGTGACAAGTTCTTGGAGTATTGGATGCAACACTGCCTCGTTAATAGTGTCGACGGTCTCATAATCACAACAACAATCCTCCACAATGCCAGTGTATTTCCGAGAATCCTATCAAAATTTGAATAAGTGGAACAGAAATTCGAGTAAAAAAAAAAGATTTAAGCAAAACAAGGATAATAAACTCCAAGAAATCTTTCTTTCATTATAACGAATAAGAAACAAGCCTCTTAAAACCAAGAATACAACAAAATTTTACAGTGACACCACAAACAGCAGCAATGGAACAGGACACAGTATAGGTAATTCACCAAAAGCCATCCACAGATGAAGGAGAGGCCAAGATGCCCTCCAATTTGACATTTGCTCCTCTAAGTATGAGAGAAAAGAATATTATATAGGTTAGGCCCCTAACCTAACCTCACATATCAGTTCAGTCAGACCTGCTAGCTTTATATTGAATTAGAAGTTTAGAATGCCAGTGAAGTTCAGACACAATATCTCAACCCAATATAGATACCAAAGCATGTGTATCAGCGATTAACATTCACAGATCTTGATTTAAGTCAGAATTAATAAAGAGAGAGGGAGGACATATTACAATGGAATGCATCAATAATCAAAACAAGTGTAGCTCTATGCATCATGAATCTACCTGAGACATAGTAATTAGATTTCCGAAGCCAGATGCATCCATGCACATAGGGCGCTGTCCCCTTGTTTGTGGGCAGATTAGAAAAGCTGGTCGTTCCTATTGGACACTAAGGGAGTCAAGCACATGAAATCAGAAAGTGGATGATTAGCCCATTTGTACAGGTCCAATCAAACCTTCCATGATACTAACCTGGAAAGTGATCTCTCTTTTTGGCAAAAGTGAGAATTAACAGTTTAATTGCAAAGACTTGTTAAACGGCAGCCATTGATTAGGACAACTCAGGTTGAAGTGATTATCAAACAAGTTTACCATCAGAACTGACGGATGATGGAGACTGAATATAAGAGTCTCAACTGCTGCTGTGGGGAGAAACTAAACTAGAGACGCATTATTCCCCTTCCCCAATCAGTTGTCGATCCTATCCTAGCAGTAAACAGCAACCAATACAAGAAACGGTCTGCTTGCTTCAATCCAATCCAAATCAAAACTGCTTTCTACACTCATCCCCGCTACGCAATCTGATCCGCCAAATTTTTGGTCAAATCATCTCCTTGTAGACCGAAACACACACCAACCACCATGTCCACAAGTCAAAATCACGATAATCAAGACATCGGCACTGAAGCATTTGAAAAAAGCAGCGTAAACGGAGCAAGAATGAATCAGAGAGAGAGAAAGAGAGAGAGTACCGAGCAAAGGCAGGATTTAGAGATGCCGAAAAGAGAGATCTTGGGCGCATTTCTGGAGGCGGCGAGACCAGCGAGGCATAGCACGATGAAGGCTCCAAAAAGTGCCCATTTCCAACCTTTGGTTGACGGCCGCTTCCTCTCCCCATCGCAGCTCTCCATTTGCTTCTTCATCGCACTCTCCCGCACAAGATCTCAGTCTCAGTTCATTGAATCAATTCGCACCGGTTTTATGTATATATATACGTAAAGGAAAGAAAAATGAAGGAAAATTAAAAGCGGTAGGCGAGAGAATTCAAAGCGGTTTCGAAAAACAGAGGGAAGCAGGCAAAAAGCAGCGGAGAGACGAAACAGACAGACAATTGCAGTTGACGGCGTTCTCCTCCGACGTGTTCAACGAGATCCTGACCGTCTAAGGGAACGGACGTAGTATTTTTACGGTGCGGGTGAGTTTGGTAATTGGTGATGGCCAACTCCACCGTTATTATATCTTCAACTCATTTTCTTAACATTTCATTTACAATTACTTTTTCTCATCTTTTTATACAATTTATTCATTTATTTTAACTTTTTCATCGTTACCACTAAAACATCATATCATTCTCTCTTATTTGAAGCATTCGGCATTTGAAGGGATAAAAAACACCCAAAAAAAATATATTATATGCAGTTGTATTTTAACTACCTAACTACTCCGCTCTCTTAGCATTTTCTCCCATCTTTACACGTACTTTATTTTATTTACTCTTAATTATTATCGTATTATATCATTTTATTTTTTTCAAAAAAAATTTCCTAAAATTTTCTCTCATTTTTTCTAAATGCTAATAAATGATGTTTTTACTGCATGAAAAATTAAATGTATAGACGTATATAATCAGTTATACTGACATCCAAAAATAAGATTTAAATCGTCAAAATGCATAGGTAATGCATTTCTTTACAGCGAATATTAGATACTTATTATCAAATCAAAACCGAAACATTATATTCAAGTATTCAACACAATAAAATATTTTTATAAGCAGAAAAATTAGGATAATATAAAATTCAAGGAACTAATATCAATTAAAAATAACTATTTAATAAATTTAACTCTTAAAAATTAATAGAAATAATTAATTTTATGTTGTAATATTTAATTTTAACTAAAATGGGATGAATCATTTAGATATTAATAATAAATTATATACCATATATATTTTTTATGTAATATATCATATATTTTTTAAGATGCTTTATCTGTCAGAAAGTCTCTTTCTTCCTCGCTAGTCTAAGGGTACGTGAAAATTACGTCTTCGCCTAACTCGCGTATCTTGCTGCGATTAAATTTAAATAAGCATGTGGATAAGATAGTTTCAAATTGGGTGTTGGGAAGTGATAAAACTTTTGCATGAAAATTTTTTAAGTATAATTTTCGAAACCAAAGAAAATGATATCATATGATATGAATAATGATAAAGAATAAAGAAAATAAAATTAAAATAAATACATCAATTATACGGATAATTCTATAAAAATAATTGAAAAATAAGACAATTTGTATAAGAATGTAGGAAGAAATAATTAAAAAATATAATAGTTGTAGAGATGAAAAGTTTTATCTTCAACTAAACGTATTTTTAAAAAAAAAAAATAATTAAGAAGTATTTAGTACGTAAGTGCTCATACATAATATTCTCTCAAGCAAAAAACACGCATGGATGCACCTAATGCAACCCCAAACGAATACAAGTGGTAGCAGTGTGTACGCCGTGATCTTGTGATAATGTGCAGTATTGAATAATAGGCTAATTTGAATAGCATGTTAGATAATTTTTATTTTTTATTATTATTATTTTTTTGTATATTGTGATGAGTAGATTCACTAATTTAGCCTGCTAAACAGCACTCATGTCTGTCACCTGTTGACAATGTGCGCAGTGTCATAATCTGCTTCGAGCGTAGTGTTGTTGGGAAGTGAATTGTTATCGCAATGGGTGCCTATTACCACCACTTCACTTGTTAACACCAACTCTGATACATCAGCAAGCACATCGTCAGATGCGGATCAAGACAATTCAGGAATGTAACTATAAAGTAGCATGCTACCTTTGGTCAGTATAAAAATATACTAACCAAAGTAATATGTTGTCTTATATTATGAACTATTGCGTGACGACATTTCGTAAACTGTCCTAATCCATGTCCTTCACCACCTACATTACCTTCTCCACAACTCCACCACAACTCCCTTGAGATGGTAGGTACACTGCCATATTCTGCTTCATAGCTAATACTTTCAAGGATTACTCATGAAAAGTTACAAAAGGTGCACTTGTGATAGCCCAAATTGTAAATTTTAAACTGTTTAAACTACTAATTAAAATGTTTATCTAGTATTTTTTGGCAAAAAAATGGTTTAGCAATTCCAATTAATCTTTACCAACACTAAAAATGCTTTTCCAGAAATTCACGATATTTGCTCTTAATTAGGGCTTAACTGCTTAAATTACAAATTTTGAATGGAAAAAAATTGTCTTTTCAGTAAAGTAAATAAAAGTCATATTCATAACATAGGTACGAGAGAAATTTAAAATAAATTTATGAATATAAAAGAATTTTATAATAAATTTATGGATATAAAAGAATTTTATAAATGTTGTGGGTATAAAAGGTAAATATTCGAGCTATAAGGCGAATTTTCCAAATTACAAATATAGATAATAATATAAGTAGAATAATTAAATATAAAAATAATTAAAATATAACAGCACATTGCATGCTATAGAATGGAATACCTTTTTGTTTGAGATTCATGGGACTTTGCTTCAATGGCACCCTTTCTCTACACAATGTCTTTCATTTTTAATGCTTTGATGCTTAAAGAAAAATTCACTCCATCTTTTATATTCATTATATTATCATAAAAAACTTTTATTTATCTCATATTATTGTGCATGGGCCTCATATATAAATGATAAAATTAATATAACAAAACCAATTTAATATTAAATATCAATTTTAAAATTGTATCTTCAATATCTAAATCGTCTAAAATATCATTAATGTGCAGATAAATAAGTTTATAATTTACATAAGAATAGATTTAAAAAAAAAAATTGGCCCATGTATATCTAATTTCAATAAAACTTAATTTCATAATTAAGAAAATAATAATAAATTCAATGAATTGGGAATGAATTTTAAATCAAACAATAAGATATTAAAAATAAAAGAAGTTATATAGAAGTAGAAACGTATAACATGAAAGGTCAAATTTTCATTTTTACAACCATCCTCGTTACACGTGGTCTAACGGTTTAGCAATTAACAGTCAGGTAGTTGGGTGCATCCTGGTGCATCACTCTTTTCAATCATAGATCATGCTTCCAGTAGGCTATCATATCTTCATTTACAGAGTGTGTCTGTCAATTGATAAAAAACGTGAAGTTAAACTTTTCAATCTAAAACTTTTTTCATTCTCCACAATTATCATATTTTTAAATCATTTTTCATATGTTCTTAGACAACTACCCTCTTTTTAATCATTTATACACAACTATCCACACAACTAACATATCTATTTTAACTTTATCTTCTTTACTACTCATCATTACCCTTATCATATCGTATCAACAATTTTTATTCTCCAAAACTTTTCATCAAAAGTTTTATTTATTACCAAACATATCCTTAATTTTAAAAAATAACAATAATAAATTGATGGCCCACTTCAAATTACCTGGTAAACTTGATGTTTGACTTTTAAAACGAGTCTTTGTGCGAATGCGCTTGCAACTTTTCTACGTCGGTCTGAAAACGTAGCCTATTAATATAAGACGTCTACGCGGGTAGCCACCTATCGGGCGTTGATATTCATTCCCAGCATCGGAATATTCGCAGCCTCGGAATCGGCTGGTGGCTCGGCTCATACGGTTCGAACCATATTCCAGGGCTTGGCGTTAATTATCTTTTTAACGTGCCCCAGCCGTCCCGCAGAGAACGTCCTGCCAGAGTGCTAGTAGGGTAAATGCAACTTCGGCAGAAATATCCATGAAAAATCCAAATCAGCTCGCTTCTGAATCAAATAGATTAAAAAAATACTAAAGGTAGGATATAAAAGAATTTTTAATTAAGATATATAAAAAGTTATAGCTCCGACTAGAATAAGGAATCCATAGAATGGTTGACTAAAACCCGCCTGGATTTGTCCCCTCTTGTATCTTTCGCATGTGCTATCGTCCATATAAACCACCCCTTTATAGGTCAAATATATTTTGATTTTTTATTTTTCTCCTCCCTAAAAGGATACCTAAAATTTTTCAATCCAAAACTATTCTATCCATAATTATCCTATTTTTATTTATTTCTTCACATCTTCCAAAACAACTACCCTACTTTCCAATTATTTTTACACAACTATCCCTACAATCAACATATCTATATCCCTACAATCAACATATCTATTTTAACTTAATTCTCTTTACTCATCATCACTACTTCACTATATTGCATTTTTTTTTTAATTTAACAACTTTTATATCGAAAACTTTTCATCCAAAAGTTTTATAATTTCTCAAACACACCCTTACAAGGGAAAAAAAAAACACTCAATTGCTTTAAGTCTAAACGTCTTAGATCGGAAGCATCAATTTGGAAGTAAAACCCACCCAACCTTCATATGGGTAAGATAAAATCTATTAAGAATCAAACCAACCTTTATGGTGTGTAAGTGGACCAAAAAATTAAGATGAGTTGCACCCCCAAACAATACTTTTACATGCTATTTTTGCCGCATAGACGATAAAGCTATGCTTTATGTTGTAAACCGTGCAGCCAAACGAAACGAAGCCTTAAACTCGCATGACAACGACAATCATAAAAACCAGCCATGGGTATGATGTTATGCCCGAACGATGAAATTTTCCCTCGCTGTTTATGCCCGCAAAGGATTGCAAAATTTCAGCAACAAATAACTCCACATTTGGACATGAAATTTAAGGAAATGACTACAAAAAACTACATCAATTAATCTTCTTCCCTCCCATTCCAAAAATTCCTCAAGTTTCAAAGTTCAAATTCAACGAGGTTCAAACTCAAGGACACGAAGCTCCACCATCCCCTCTTTCCGCTTCGGCGAATACCAAGCTATGGCTTTTGCAGACCACATTTTGGGCAGCGCATAACATAAGCTGTATACAACGTCATCAGCACGAGGGATGAGCTTTTCCGACGGCGAAGAAGTATCAATCCTCGAATCAACCCGAAAGACCAGTTTCCCAACAATCTGCAGCAATGAAGTGAAAGCAGAAGGAGAAGAATCAGTGAAATGAGGTCAGAACAAATTCTCTGGTCTCTTCCTCTCAGCTTGATTGTTGATTCAGTGTTCAAACAAGATCACTCATCTTCTATGCCCTTACCCTCCACCTCTTCTTCTGTGTATGACGGTTTTGTTCAAAACTAACAATCTTAGGAACTCACCGACTGACCAAGGGTACAATTGTAGAAACCCAAACACCAGCTGGTAAGAAACATGCATTAGAGAGATGATTCAACAAACGAGGGGGAAACAATGGATCAACCTCCATTTGTCTCATGTTGACTTACTTGATTTCCAACAATCTGATCCTCTTATCAACATGCAAGCAAAACAAATTTGAATTGCTAATCCTTTTGCACACTACACCAGAATATCAAACATGACTCATTGCCAGTAGCTGGAGGTTGGAGGCAGGCAGGATGCCTCTTCCACTTCACTCAAAAGGTTTGTTCCAAGGCATTTTCCAAATACGTCTAATCCAAAGAGGAATTCTGGCTGGTGATTGATTTAGAAACTAATTTCCAGCATTTAAAGCAAACTTCTACCAGAGTCTGTACAGTTCTCCTCTAAGAAGAGAACTATAATCTGCTCCATAGAATTGAGTTGGCCGCAACAATGCTCAAAATTCAGAAACAAAAAGACTGCATATAGATCGCTAACCTGTTGATGGAAAATCACATTGAGTTGAGGGGTAGCAAGTGGATTTGCTTCTGTTTTACGCTTATTATATGCTTTGCCTGAACAGATGTCCAGGCGAGCATCTATTCTGGTTAGATCTGCAATTAGTCTCTTGAATCTCCCATGTTGTAGTGAAAGGCAAACAGAACCAAACCAGTCTTTGTTGGCAAAATTTCCATCTCCTGAGCTGCCACCTAACAGCTTAGTGTATGTGCCACCTAGAGGAAACAATTAATCAAATAATGGATTCTAATGGTTACTAGCTTCCCAAGAAGAATAACCCCCTGTGAGTAGATGATAAAGAGCCAAAGTGCAGTAATTCCAACCGAGCAAAGCCACAGGAAGCTGAGTGCTGGTTCAGTAGCTTAAAATGTCAAACATATCAAAAAATAGTAACAGTTTGAACCAATTTCAAGATGTAATAACATGGATTGAATATTGAAATAAGCACCATCCACGAATCAACCACAACAGTTGACATCACTCTCCCCAGATGAATGGTTTCAAACTCAAATATTAACATGCATATAAGATTAAACAAGATCAAGCATGCTGTTGCTGACTGCTAAAAGAAGCATCCGCATGTAGTATATTATATTATAATTATTAAAATCCAATACGATGATCAATAATGAAATTACTATCACAGGTGTGTATGAGAAAATGACACCATATGACTGATTTCTTTGCCCTGAAACAAATCTCCAAGACGTAATTAAAAGGGGAAGAAAAGAAGGGAAGGGGAAGCAAAGTAATGGGAAACCACCATCTAGGCCAACAGAATACAACAGAAAGACAGGACAGACAAAAAGAAAGATCTACACAAACACCCAATCAATATAAGGAATCAAACTAAGTAGAAAATGAATATATGAAAGCGATGAATTCAGATATAGAAGTGCTGTTTGGATCAATGGTTGGACTGACAAACTGGAGAAACAACCAGTTCAATCGCCAAGCCAGTTTTAACAATATTGGAATAGGATAGTTCAGACATGTCTAAGAAATCAATCAAGAAATAAATTAATTACAAGTGATTTCACTGAAGCAAAAGCATAAACAGAGCCAAGGGGTGACTCAAAAAACTCAAATTAAGTTTGCCGGAAAAGATATGAAAACAAAGGTTGACTGGGCCAAAGGTTGTCATCCATCTGATCCATTTCAGAGGAAATGACTGATAATGATGACAATGTCAGAATTTTTTGAGACATATGGGGACAATACAACTGGTCAACACATGATGCACTTCAGATGATTATGTGATCAAATCTCAAAATGAAAGGGCCAAATATTAGACAACATTATAAAAGCATGTTTTCTTGAAAGGTAAAGAAACAAAGTTAAAAACCATAAAGACAGTGACTGCTCATCTGCATAAGAGAAGAAACGTAAAGAATTGCGTTTTGCGGTAGAAAAGAATAGGCTGACATTATTAACATAAGAATGGAATCTTGGGAGTAACAAAATAGTCAAAAGAACAAGGAAAACCTATATTTCTTCTCTTGATGAATAAAATTAACAGAGAAACCCAACAAAGGAAAGAAAAATGTCATAAGAAAGTGAGAAGGCTTTTCCAGAAACACAACAAAAATATTAAGGCAGTGACGGATCAAATTTTTATGGGATCAAAGACAAAACTGCATCCACCTAATATTGCGCGCTAGCAACAAGAATGAGGCATTAAAGTTACCAATAATTCCTGAGATTGAAGCATGAGGTTCTCCTAGACACATATCATAGTTGCCATAGAACACATAATCTTCTTTATTTATGGTACAAATCTCCTTATACAAGTCCGAGGTCCTGCGAGGAGAATCTAAGGAAAAAGTCTTCCTCCACAAGTCCAAGGTCTTCTTATAAGAAAAGGCAGCCTTTGCATATAATCCTGGCATGAGAGCTGAGGGCACGTCTCCACATGTTTGACTGAGGGGCTTAGGATCACCATTACTTCTGTGAATGCCAACCCGATATTTCAATCCAAAGAGAGAAGCTGATGCCAAATCTAATGATATTGCTTCAGGAACATCCCAGTATGACCCTTTCTTATCAATGAACAGCTCAGGCCATGCTGCTTGTAGCATAATATTATGATAAGGAAGCTACACAAGAAAATTTAAGCAAGGCAGCTAATGAGATAATCATAAACATTGAAATTTCACAGCAAGAGAAAATAGAAACTGAAACAACGAGTAAAGCGTTGCCATTTTTTTCAGGTTTTAGAAATCACTATCCCTGTGGAGACCAAACACAGCACATATCCTAAAATTCAAGACTCATGCTTCAACATCACTAAAAAACAACTTAGCCCATGTTCGAAGGATATTTTTTACTATGTCATGGATAATCTACCGAAACAGAAGGAACATTGTTAAGAATCATCACGTGGAAGAGATTCAATCATGTAGCTGCATTTCTTACCATAAGTTGTAAAGCCATATGATAGTCATCGTGGGTAACATGCATGCTGTTAATCAATAGCAGAACCAAATCACATTGCAGACCTATAAAAAATTGTCCTAGCAATAACATGATATGATATACAAAGTTGTGAGTTTTTTTAATTGAATATATGGGTTTTATTTACCTAATCATTTAGGATTGTTTGGCAATATGGAAAAGAACAAAATTCTCCACCACCTTTCCATACATTTTCTATATAACAACTCTATTTTAACGACTCTATTTTCCAATCATTTCACACACTTTTCCATACAACAAACCTATTTTTTTCATTTTTTTTTACATATTTTCATACAATTATCTTATCTATTTTAACCTTATTTTCTTTACTCCTGATTATTACCCCTATCATATCATCCTCTCTTATTTTTTCAAAACTCTTTTCCCAACAACTTTTCCCCCATCTTTTCCCAAATGCCTAACACACCCTTTTTCTTTCCTTTCATTACCTTTTTTAGCATTTTTTTTTTCTTAAAGAAAAATGCAACCAATAGGATTTCCAAATCATCCTCAAAAGATATGTTTCACACTGTTTGTATTATAGGTGTCCACTAACAGGGAATTCTCTTACAATAGGTCTGGGCACTCTGCAGATCAATTGGTTTAGCAGCCAACAAAGTTATGCTCAAGCACATGACATTTTCATCTCCCCAAGATAGCATCAATCAGTGCTTACAAGTTTTTTTTATTAGGGTACTTACATCACATCTCAATTTTATATTACAATCAAGCTGAAAAATCTCTACGATTTCCCAAAAGGAAGACCACACGCTCCCTATTATCAAGAGAGGAGACAAAAACGCTCCCACCACGGAGGACAGGATTCAAACCCATGACCCCACGGCGCCAGCCGATGCCACTTACTACTCGGACTACACCCAACTGGCGCCAGTGGTTACAATTTAGTTTCAATAATGTTTTGAATCTTTTTCAAATGAGGAACTTTTACAAATTTAGGGAGAAGTTATTCACCAAACATAGATCTTCTCAAAAAATGTTCTCCAAACACTTTCACATTTTTAATCCAAAAAGAAATTATTCTGTTAATTTCAATATAAATCTCAATTCCCCAAAATTTCCTTACATTTCACACTACATGTTCTAAAATGACTGACCTAGCAGGCTTTCCACAAATAACAACACAGAAACCTAATGACGTGTCAAAATATCAAAATGTATATTTACATACTGCAACATTTCTCATGAAAATAAGCAAGCAGGTAGCAAAATTCCCTTATTGTGCAAAGGATACAATTTCTGCATATGAAGGGTGAGCGAAAGCTGATATTCATGTCCATGAATGAAAGCTGAAATGCATGATACAAACTCGTGGTCCAGTTCTGCTTTGCCAATCCTGGTCATATTTGCATTTTATGCTAAATTCTAGCATTTCCCAACATATCATCTACAGAATGTTATCCCTTCCAAGGAGAATTCACGAGAGAGGACAAGTGCAGGTCCAATCAAGTTTACAGCAGCAAATAATAATTATAATAATAATAATAACAACAATCATAATAATAATCACTCCCATTTGGCACATTTCATTAGTTGTGGGGACCAACATTAAAGAAGACAAGAATTGCCTCATAATTTTAGAATTAGTTTATTCCTCTCAACATAAACTGCTGTTATACAAGATTGAAATGGACTGCAGGGATTCGTTTAAAGGAATATCTACGGCTTTAGACAAACAGCTCGAGTTTTTCTTTTTCTTTTTTTTTGTCTTTCTTTCATTATCGTTATCACAGTATCAGATCCTGGAAACCATCCCTTACATCTACGAGATTTTTCATATAATGGGGTTGCCTTGAGTAGCACCCGTACAGAGTGAGTGAGCTCCTTCATAGTAGTTCACTGAGGACATCAAACCTTAAGGGGGGAGCAATTATGTGATCCAAGATTTGAATGGACTTCAGGTATTCCTTTAACCTAGTCCTTGAAGTCCATTTGATATTGGATCATATCACGATAGTAGATATTATAAATAAAAAAGAAAAGATTGCAAATCTTAAAATGTTTGCTGATAGTAATTCTAAGAAGGTGTGAAATGGGTGGGTCTAAGCAGAAAAATCGCATAACTACACCCACGGAAAAAAAAAAAAAAAAGCTGGCATTCTTTTCATCCAATTCATTCTGAACAGAAGATCAATGATAGTAGAAACATTGTCAGGAATTTCTTGTACAATTGAAGTACATAGTTTGAGGTTCAAAATTTTCTTGCCTTATGTAAGTATGCTGCTTTTGATCTGTGTCCCTTGTCATTATGGCCTTCTATGCTATAGTATAAGGCTGAGGAAGATGTGGGGCAAACTTGCATGCACAACCCAAGTTCATAAAGTGACTTGTTAAGAAAATGCCTCATAAGGTCCTTGATGGCCTGCATATCAAAATCTTCAAAAGCTGCAAATTCTTCTTTGAGTGAAGCTATCAGTTTCTTTGGACGTAGCTGCCCAACTGATGCAACCCACCTGCAAAGCACTCCTTAGAAGATGCCAGAAATGCATTGTCATTAAGGCAACATTTAAAGCGCATGACCTGCCTTTATCAGATTGAATTAATGCAAAAAAGGTTCCATGGTATAGAACAAGGAAATCTTTTCACTGCTAAATTCACAAGAAGGAAGCTCAGGTGCAGCTAGAAAGCAACCTCCTTGCCATAAAAGATTCCATATACCCTTCATGAAACTTAATTTGCAATTGGATTCACTGATGCGTACAAACACATGGATGAAACCAGATAACCACACCACTGGCTGGACTGAAGTTACATCAAAACAATGATTGGAATGTCTGGACTAATGACTTGAGTCACTGCAGTTGCATGAATCTAATATTACACACAAAATAGAGTTAAGAAAGTAGCAATTTGCATTTTTATATATTTGGTTGGTTCAGTTAGTAATTTGAGTAATACGAACTTAATAACCATTGTAATTTTCTTCGCTTTCTTTGAACGTACTTTGATGAATAAAATATTGTCTCAGTGACATGATTTAGACAGCACATGATACTGTTAGGGCCTTGCCACAGCAGGACAATGGCCATAATCTCAGGCCCAGAGAGCATAAAAAGCCCAGGCCCCAATGGCAGTGAAAGGGGTAGCTAGAGCAGCATGCCGGTGAAGCACATGCAAGCCAAGGTTTGCTAGAACAGCTGTCTGGAAGAACAGACTTGGATCTTCCAGTTACAAACAACGTGTTATTCACATGTCACTTTTTAAATGGTTGGGCACGTATGCTAAGCTGTAATAGTTGGTTTGAGATGGGAAAAGGGGTATCAAAAGGATCTGCTGGAGTGAAAGAGAGGGCGCCTTGAACGTCTACAAATAATTTGCAATACATTCATAGTTTCCTTGTCAATGCAAGAGAGCTAGAATCGGCCTATCTTCTAGGTCCAACTACACCAAAGTATCAGAGCCTCAAACATCAATCCAAGCTAGAGACCCAATGCACAGCCATCATGGCCAAAAGCAGGGTTTAGGATGAAAAGCTAGCAAAATGGGAGCACAATTTCATGGAGAACATGAATACAATGGATCCCCACATGGATGAGATTGATGGATTAATCTGATCTGTCAAGCAACAGGACAACAAGATGTGGGAAGGTATGGCACCTCTAATAAATCGATTTAAATCTATGTCAGAGGACAAGGCCATACAAGAGAGGCCATCAAGGTTTGGTGACTCTACAAGGCCATCACAGTCGGCACAACATGGTAGGATAGATTTTCCATTTTCTTCTCTAGCAAACAAGTTCTTGGCACATTCACACCAACTACTTCAAAATCTATAAGACCCCTGAAGATATGAAAGTCGAACTAGGAACACAATACATGGACGGTGACGCCATCCGATGGTGTCAACGCGTCAAAAAGAACCTACTCAACATATCTTAGGATGAATTTTATCAAGAAATGCGATGATGCTTTGGCAACTATTATCTGCCAGATGTTAGTACAAGATAAACAAAGAAAATTAATAAACTTAAAAATAAATAATATAAATATAAAGATGGGTGTAAATCGCAATAATATAAGTTATCTACAATATAATTCTAACATGATAAACATGTATTCAAATAATATAAAATATATAAATATGAAGAAATATTGCTTAGGTATTATGTATCTAATATATTTTATACTGAATATAAAAATGAAAAATCGGGCTCGAGTTCCTCGGGTTCAGGTTTGTTTAAACCTTGACCCAACTTATTTATAATTTGGATTTCTCGGGCTTGGGTTTTAAAAAGACAAACCCTAATGAAGAAAAGCACATTATGCATAGGCGGATACTTGGCATGTCCCCTCTCTTCCAGGTCCGTCACAAGGGAAACGAAATCCAAAAATTGCTTTATTAGGTATCAAACATGAGCTACAAGGTTCTTGCTCAACCCATCCCAAGTTGCAACCTACCAACAGAGCCACTTGCTGATTTCTCAATACAACTAGTCCATCCCTAATTCTTAGCTCATTTGCATGATTCTCCCATTAGTGGACACTTTGAGGTTTTGAGGATGTAATCTGATGTTCAAGTACATTTTTATTGGCCTAACATGAAAGTGGTTATCAAGAGGCCCATGGCTACTTGTGACGTCCATAATCACATGAAAATTTTCGGCTAAAAGCCAGCGAGTTTGTTTCAACTGCTTTTGATCCTTGAATGAATTTGGGAGGATCTCTCCATAGATTTCATAATTAGTCTACCACCATCGAAAGAAAAGGCAATTATTTTCTTCATGGTGGATTACCTTTCTATGTTTTCTAATTTCAAAACGCTTTTGCACTCGTACACAACTCTAACGATGGCTTAGGTTTTTTTTGCAGGATGTTGTGGAACTACATAGGTTTCCTTGGATTATCATCTCATACCAGGATCCAATTCTTCTTAATGCCTTTTAGAAGGCCTTCCTTCAAGAACATTATATTTCTTTGCAATATAGTACACCCTACCATCCTTATGCGAAATGGAACACAAAACTTATCAATCAAATGCTTGAAAATTACTTGCATATTTTTTTCTCTTGCAAGGCCTACTAATTAGGTAGATACCCTTCCTTAGGTAGATTACATTACAATCTAACTACTACCAATCAACCATCAGCACTACTCTTTTCAAGTGGTTGACTCCTCCCCCTTCCCTCATTCCTTATGAGGTGGGTTCTTGTCAGTTGGTGAATGTTTATAGTCAACTAGCAAAGCTAAACCGAGCTCATGCACTCTTGAAGGCTTCTCTTTGAGCCCCCTAACTTCAAATATGTCTTCAAGCAGATAAGCTTCATCAAGAAGCATAGTCTTAGATTGGCGACCGTGTTTACTTGAAGCTTCAACCTTTTTAGTTTTTCACAGTGCGTCCAAGGCATTGGCAAAAGCTGGACACAAATAGTACAAGCTCTTTCATATTGTCAAGCAAATGGGGCAGGTGGCATGTACCTCAAATTGTCGGTGTATTCCCACCTCCATCCTATATTTCACATCTCGCTCCTAAAGAAGTGAATTGCCAATGTTCTTATTGCTTCAGAGTTTTCTTTTGCGGACGATTCTGATCCCATTCAATTGTGGCCTGGTGCATTCGTGGATTGATGTCAGGAGTTTCAAGGAACTAACAGCGCAATGTAGTTAGAATCCATTGGCACGAATCACCAAGTATGGATGACACATGAGAGAACTATCATCTCTGGCTCTCCTTTCCCAATGTGAACCTAGCAGACCAAGTTTCATATCAAATAACGAGGATGCCAAGGCCCAACCACAACAAGGATATGGCCAAAATCTTTTGCCCAGAGAGCATACAGGCCCTAATGGCAATGAAAGGAGAGTTAGAGCAAAGCATCTTCAAGAACATGTGAAGCACATGCAAAAAGGTTTGTTGGGACAATTTTGTGGAAGATCAAACATGGATCTACAAGCTAGGAAATAAATGTGTTATTCACATGGCATTGCAACTATTTGCTTATGTATGCTAAGACATAATAATTGATTTGAGATGGGAAGACGGTACAAAAGGATGTTTTAGAAAGAGGGAGAGGGTATCTTGAATGTCTATAAACCAATTGTAATACTTTCATAGTTCCCCATTCAATGTAAGAGAGGCAGAATCGGCTTATCTTCTAGATTTAATTCTACCAAATGCCCAATGGTAAGCTTGAATCAAGCCCAACACAGTGCCATTGCTAAGTAGGTTATTTATCATCAAATAAAAAAAGCATAACACATCGAGGATTTAAATTATAGCTCGATATAACTTCTAAGCAATATCGATTCTTAGCAGCAAATGGATCAGAGAGCTATCATATGGGATCATAAAATATCCACCTTGACAAGAAATTATCTAGATAGTAAGATATCTATGAAGGGGAAAAGTTATAGCTCAGTTAGGTGGAGAACCTCGTTTATACGCACGCCAATGCCTTTTCAAGGGTGTCCATCATACAATCAATGGAACTAATTTGCTTGAGGCATCGACGTGTTACTTCCTAGATTCGAGGGAACAATAGCCTGAAGTTTGGATTAATATGATCCTTCGACTGGTTGCACATCAAGGGCATTCATGATTGGATTCCTTCGTAAGTCTACAAGGACTATTAAGTTTTTTTTTTCTTTTTTTCTGACAGAATACAAAAAATAAAATAAACCATTCTTCCAATAAAACCATGTGCCCACGGCATTACTGTCTTTGTGAAACATCCTATGCCTTAAAGAATTTTTTGGCAGCTACAGATCGAAGACTTTCTGATTTAGCAACAGCACTCAAATACCTCAAGAGTTAGATTTACCTACATGTGGAATCAAGGAAGTCCAAGCGCAATGACTGGCTCAACAGTAAGGCTCTTTCCTTGTGGCCTTGTGGCCTTGTGGCACAGGTTCAGGTCTAAGAAATAGCCTCTCCAAAAATTAATCAGATAGAGCTGCATACAGCTCCATCTCTCTAAGCTCCAGACCCCATATTGCTGTTAGTCTCATACTTTGTGTATCCTCTTTTTTCCCCCTCAAAACATGGATTTGACGAATGAATTCATGTTTCTAATTTATGTGACAGGGAAATGGATTCCCCGGTGCACCAGCTTCCAGATTGCCGGAGAAACACCAAGGACACAAAATTATCTTTGGTGCTACCACAATGACAGAAGTACACAACCAGCTAGAGTCCTTGTTCACGTTCGACCCCCGCGGTTGAAAAAGAGAGACAAAATCCAATAACGGGAACAATCAAATCCAATAAAAACGAACAGATAAAATGGAGTATAATCCAGCATTCAACTCATCAGTACACAGGGCAAGAAAATAGCAGTCGCAAAAAATCTGAAATTAAGGATTTTCTACTGTTAGTAAAACATTCAGAGAGCCGTCCACAACAAGAGAAAAACAGGGATTTTTCTAGCAATTACAACTAAACTCAACTGACCCTAAACGCCTCTAAATACAATCACATGCACATTCCCCGCATTGAACAGAGACAGAAGGAAGGCAATTAGGTGGGAATTTGTTCAGAGAGTGGTGTTACCATTTCTTAGAGAAGTATCTCAGCAAGATAGAGTGGACGGCGAGGTCGCCGAGTTCTTTGTCCTCGGTGGGAGAGATAGCAGGAATGAAAGGAAATCGGCGGCCCAAGACGCCGACCTGCAGAACTCGAGGGGAGCGGCCCACAGGGCTGGCGGTGATGGGGAAGATGTCGCCCGGCACCCAACGCGCCGAGCCGTCCAGCGTCCTCGAGCTTGGGACACTGAGGTCCCAGAAGGCTGCGTCCATGGCCACCCTCAAGTTCGTCATTGTTCTCCCTCTAAGCGTCGCTGTTTGTTTGCCTTATCTCCTCTGCCTCTTTCAAATGGCAGACTGTTGAGGCAGCCTCGAGGGGGTTTTTACCGTTTAGTTGCTCTTCTTCTGGAGGGTTTTGTGCCAGGGCCAGTGGCTATCAAGTGAACGGGCCGGGCCATCTCGTCTAGGCCTGCGAATGATAAATTCCATCTATTTTATAGTTGCAGCAGAATAAAGGGACGTTATCTGGTGCACGGGTTGTTTTTAATTCTTTATTAAAAAAAATTATACAATTATTAATTTCAGTGTATTTAACATGCTTATAAGTTTTACCATTTTTTATATTTATAGATATTTTTTTGGATTTTTTACAAAAATGTCATTAATTTTAAAAAATCCAAAACACGTACAGATTTCAAAAATAGTAAAACTTAATACGCATGTAAAATACACTTAGAAATATGCACATTAGTACACATGAATAAACGAAGGGTCTCAATCCAGCCTCTTATAAGAAACATAAAATGAAAGGGAAGATTTAATTTATTGACCATTTAAGAAAAATATAAATTTTGTATATCGAAGATTATCAACTTTAACCGAAAAATTTATTTGAAATAAAGAAAATAAAGGCAAAAGAAATGAAGAATAAATAAAACAAATATGCAGATACCACATAGACTGTAAAACTTACAAAACAAGTTCATATTTTAGATATGTATGTAATTTACTTGTGGTAAAGAATTTGTAAATCAAATACAGTAGAAAAAAACAAACAAACCAGCTCCTAAATTTAGTAGATCTAAAATAAATTTTCATTTACTTCATTCAAAAATCTTGATATTTCTATCTAAGAATGTTATTCTTACACAGAATAATTTACTTTATGGATTATTGGTATTTTAAAATTTGTAATTAATTAAAATTTTAGAATAAACTACAAAAATAATATTGTAAGGTAAATATAACATATTCATGCTATTGTTAAATTATTTTGATAAATATAGCTTAAATATATAAGATAACTCATCATCAAATTTAAACTAGGGTAAATTTGGTATTCACAATATTTTTTAAAAAAATTTACTCAAAATTTTTCCTCCACAGCAATTATATTTTTAATCATTTTTTAACAACTTTCTTTGCAATTATACAACTTTTCAATTATTTATTATGAACTTTCATATATATTTTTAACTTATTTTCTTTACTTTTCATCGTTGTCTTTATCATATTACATCCCATTTTAAAAAAAAAATCTTTCAAATATCAAACACACTAGTTTCCATTTAGTATCCCATTATTCAGTAAAAATATCCAGCTAGAAGTTGATTTCTAATTTTTTATATAAAGGAAACAAAGTTCAAATACTACATCATCCAAAATCTAAAAATCCTCTCCGGTAAAGACTTCTTTAAATTTTCTCAACCTCCTATCTAAAATATTTCAATGCACCTCACGCGCACAAGCACATTAGCGTCAGTCACATAACCTTCAACGTGTTTATATGCATGCATGTATGGGTACAGCCGGGAAACAAATATCCAGATTGCGTGTAATTTTTTTGTGCATGGAATTCACAAAATCAAGCAAAATGAACCAAATGTTTATATTTGTGGAAATTTACATTAACCGAAATCTTGCAGATAAGTGGTACGTGTGCATGTTCTATGTGCAGGAAGCTAAATGAGAATGATATAAGGGATTATGATGGGAGGAAAATTAGAGGGAAAAATAGACGGGAAAATTATTTGTATATTGAGAGTGAGAAAAACTAAATTAAAAATGTAAACGATATACTGTAAAATGAAAAGTTTATATAGAGAATCTAAAATTTTCCACGAAGAACCTAAAATTTTATCTCATGACGCAGAACACTATTGAGCTATGGTATAGATTGTGGTATGGGATAAAAAATATAGGATTGTATATTTGAAATGTGAACATTTACATTAAAATTTGGAAATGCTGAATAGGAAATGCTAAAATTGAATTGTTATTTTTCAGAATAGATAAATTTTTTTGAAAAACATAATATTTTATCTCATCCTCAATCTTCCATAGCATTTGAAAAAGCACCACGAGTTTAAGACCGAGCAGCAGCTATTTTTCAATATTTCGTTCTCATGACTTGGTGGAACTCCCAACAAATATAAAAAATTTCCTCCCGGCTAAAGCATGTGTAGTTTGTTGCACCAGATTTTCTGAGCAACCACCTTCCAATCCTCGGCACGAAAGCTTTATACCAAAACCGAGCTGGCTGTCCTTATATCAGAAGTTTTTTTTTTGGGTGGGGGTGGGCAGCATAGCTGGTTGTCCGAAATGAATTTTTCTTGAGTTTTCACCCTTCTGTTTAGATTGTTACCAGGCTGCCAGCCAATGTTGTCAGAACCGAACCGGTGATTGAACCGGTAAAGAAATTGGTCTGGTTCGAACCGGTTCGAACCGGTGACGTCAGCATGACATATTTATGATGTAATAAATATTAATTTTTTTAAAATTTTAAATAA
>JAXCLR010000105.1:8130095-8145541 GCA_035584095.1 Annona squamosa
ATTACATCATAATTATGTCATGCTGACGTCACGGTTCATAACGGTTCGAACCACGGTTGAACCGGTTGGACCTGAACTGGACATAAAAACGGTTCAGTTACCGATTCGGTTTTCAAAACATTGCTTTGCTATTGATTTGTCTTTAATCAAGAAAAAGGAACATTGGAACCTCATGGCAAAGCAAGCTGCACATAGTATGTCCTTCCGATAATGACTTGATTGAATGTCACCGACGAGCACATGGGTAAACAAAAATTTTTCAAACCAAAATGTTTCCGCAACTTTACATTTTCTTAATTATCTTATTTTTAAATTATTTTTAAAAAATTTTTCTATAGGATTATTCCATATTTTAATCAATTTTACACAATCACTTATACAATTAACTTGTCTATTATAACTTTATTATCTTTAATCGTCGTCATTATCCATATCATAGCATATTATTTTTTTCGAATTTAAAAACTTTTATACCAAAAATTTTTTATTCAAATGTTTTATTACTTTCAAAACACACACCGATTATATTTTTGGTAAATGAAAAAACAAGCAAAATATTACTTAAAAAATGGAGGGTGTGTTTGGCTTATAATTAAACTTTTAAAAGAAATAATTTTGATACAACGCATTTTAAAATTGGAGAAGTAATATGATATGGTAAAGATAATAACGAAAAATAAATAAAATAAAGTTAAAATTGAACATATAGCTGTACAGATAGTTATCGAATAAATGATTGTAAATAAAGTAGTTATGGAAAGTAAAAGAATAACATAAAAGTAAAAAGGATGATTGTGGGTAAATGGATTTTGTATGGAAGTAGATAAGTGCATTAAAATAATTAAACTAAAAAAACAACATTTAAAAGGTAAATATCACATTCATCCGAGGTATCTAAAAGTCTAGATTCTAAAAAGGGTTTTTTTCTATATAAAAATATGTTATTTCCCATATCAAGTACGATTGCAATCATTCCAATTCAAACTAGACCGAGCTTCTGAGGGCATCATTTGGTTATAATTCGAGGAAAAGGCTATTGACCTCAAAAAAATTTACTTTAAGCTTCCGAATAAATGATATGCTTTTGGTTTTTCCTGTGCTCTTTCGGGAGTGAGATACTTCAAAAAGTAGGGCAAAGTAAAAATTTTACATTGGGTAATCGATGATTATTTTAATAAAAGTGATGACACCTTCCATTGTTGATATATTGATATAAAATTCAATCTCTTCACTGCATTTAACAGCATTTGTTTCATTAGGAGATTAAGTTTAATCAAAATTCAACATGTGTATAAGCCACATTATTTAAAAATAAGTAGATTTATGCATAAATGAGAGAAAATGATTAGATCCATTCACATTCGTTAATAATACTTTATAAAATTATTTTTTATTATTATTATAGAATCATTTATCTGCATGGTAATGATATTTTAGATAGTTTATATGTTATAAATTATTTTATTATGTTGATTTCATATGTATGTAGATGTGACTCATGTGTAGTGATATTAGGCAAATAAAATTTTTTCATGATAATATAAATAAAGCTAAATATAATAAATAAAGTGAATTTGTATTAACAATTTAGATGTTAAAAATGAAAATGATTCATACAAGATAGGTTTTATAGAAGTATCCTAACATAAAAAATAACATAACACCTTCCCACATGCATGGCAAAAGGGATTCTCCAAGGGATGAATTAAAAATAAACGGATTGACATCTATTATTTTCAAACTAAGGGGCTGTTTGGCAAAGAGCAAAACTCACCCCTTTTTATAAAACTTTTCACGCGAGGTCTTTAACGCAAAAACCGGTCACTTCAATTCGTCATCCAGGCAACTGATGTTGAACATCCTGTACCATTTACAGAAGCCAGACTTCCTTGGGTTAGGCAATGGAGGAGAAAGCTGAGACGCGCAAAGGCTCACCCCGTCCACCTACAGACTATGCTGCTGTTTGCGGCGCAGCAGCAGTATGTTTCGGCGGCTTCAAAGCATTTTCAATTTTGCCGCCCGTACAAAACTAATGTTAATGCATACACCGGCAACGAAGGAAACTGATGGTTGACGTTTTTCCGAAGGCAGAAAACACGTCAAAAACTTTTAACCCATGCCAAACAGCCCCTAACTTTCTCAATTTCTAAATGTGTTCGGGAACTTAAGTGGAAAAATTTTTCTAAACTGCGAGCAAGTGGAAATACAATATAAGTAAAGTAAGAATAAATAGTATAATTATATGAAAAACATTCAGAACATAAAGATAAAAATAAAAAAGTTGGATAATCAAAGTACTTAAAATTATTGAAATTGATTAGGACACTGGTTTCGTACCTCCCTTTCGCCTCATCACGTCCCCAGTCCTTTGCCTAGAAGCCTCGAACCTCGTGGGCCGAGCCAAAATGTCAAAGCGAGAACTGGGATGGCATGTGAGATCAAACGGAACGTCTCATTTGCTTGAGTAGAGAGGAATTCGAAGCTTGGGCCTGCTCTGGAAATGTGGTCCACGCTCCAAAAAACGGAGATAGGAGGACCGTGGGCAGTACACCCTCTGCTGTAATCTATTAGCAGATTTCCACAGATCTCCGAAGCTTTGGTGGCTGCCTGCTGCCATGATTCAAGGCAACATCGCTATCAGACAGCAATTGCATCTAGACAGAAGGAACGGCGAAGGAAGTTTCCTCGAACGTTCGACGCCTACCGTTTTCAGTACGGAATTTTGCGCGAGAATCGACCTCCCTTTCCAATTGGGTTCTGATTTTTTATTTTATTATTATTTCTTTTCACTTCCAAAAACAGGCTTTGTTAGTTTAATTGCACGTAGTCTCGCATCAAGCCAGCTGACGCCTTCAAGTTTTAGAAATATATAGTTTTTCTCTTGTTGTATAACGCCCTAACACTGTTAACTTTGACATGAGATGATTAGAATGCTCTTTCTAATATGCTGATAAATATCCTGCATAATTTAATTAAATTTTAAAATATTCTTTTCTACCAATAGATCCCATAAAAATGGCTTACAAAAAATTTAACCCAAAAATGCAGTCTATTTAAGGTTCGGATGTAACCATCGAAAGGGTATTTTTATATTTTTACATTGTTAAGTTAATGGTACCGAGGGTGTCCAAATTGGTTGACCTTACCCAAACGAAAAATTTCGACATCGGTGGATAATTAGATTATTGCTTTTTAATTTTTCCGACCCAACAATCTTTTTGTAATTCTACTATTTCACTTGTCTACTTATACCATGCTGAAATTATTTCGGTGGATGGTCTCTTTAAATTTTTTATACCCAAAAATCTTGTGCACACATATTTACATCGGCTGAAATTACATTGTTTCCGATATTTTACTTGTGAGTTTCTTCGTGTTGGGGTAACGTTTATCCTGATCCAACGATTACGTTCCTATCATTTCTATTAATTAAAAATCATTCATTAATCTTAATTGATATTGCAATTAATGTCTAGAGCATTCTTGAAAATACATACTCTACCGTAAGCTATAAACAGTCTCACCCGCAACCTACTCTTCCACTGTGGTGGAAATTATGGGTGTATATAGTTAGAGGTTAAACTTTTGATGAAAAGTTTTTGGAGTAGAAGTTGTCAAATCAATAGAAAATGATATGATATAATAGGAATAATGATGATGAGTAAAGAGAATAAAGTTAAAATAGATAGGTTAGTTGTATGGGTAGTTGTGTAGAAATGATTGAAAAGTAAGGTAGTTTGTGTAGAAAAATGTGAAAAAATAATTAAAAATAGAATAATTATGGAGAATGAAAAGTTTTAGTTGACATTTTTTCAACCTAAACAAACACACCCTATACCCAATACCTGTCACGAGCCGGCTCTCGTATGAAGTAATTGCTTTCGGTTATCTTTTCCATAATCCCATCAGCATTTGTAAAGTGCCCTCTCAGTTTCCTTGTTTCAATTTTCGACATCTTGTTAGTGAATGGGCTTAATAATCGCTCCGCACTAAACATCATAATTAAATATCTATCATTTAATGGTTCAAAATTAAACTAACAGTAGGTGGGGATGCTTTGAATCTAAGGCTCTCTCCCTTCCAATTTAATATACAAGGACCTTGTAGATGGGAATAAATAGATATAACAATCCGGAACTGACTGAATGCACCCAAGCCGCACTCATGTGTATTTTATTTATTTTTAATTTTTTTTATATACATTTGTTAATCTATGTATACTTAACACGTGTATCAATTTTTATTATTTGTTGAGTTTTTTTAATATTTTTTATTTTTTAAAACCAATAGCATGTTTATAAATTTTAAAAATTTTAAAAATATTTAAAAATATATTTTCACACCCGAATGTACCAAAGTTATGTGCACCCAGATGCATTGTATTGTGATCCATAATAATCCTGGGTATGACAGCAATTTTAATTTCAAAACACCTAAACCACGAAAACAAATATTCTCTCAGAATGATTTAAAAATTAATGTTGTTTATATGTATATATATACACACACACACATGCGCGAGCGCATGCACATGAAAAAAATAGATTATTAAGTAGGCAAATATTAGATAGAGATGAAGAAAACTTTCAATTTTTTTATATCAAATTATAGTAAAGTTTTTATTTAAGGTTTGTTTTGGTGGAAAAAAATCATCATAGCTTTTCTAACAATTTCTTCACATAAGTATTTCACTTTTCAGTCATTTTATGCATATTTTCATTATACTATAGTACTTTTCGTTAATTTATATATATTATTATGTGAAATTATTATTTATCCTAAAAAGACATTTGAGAATATCATTTGGTAGGATGAGATGGAAAATTACCCAGTGTACATTTTCCTATACATGACTAACAACCCAACAATCTTATTTTTTCAACTTTACTGTATATTTTAACTTTATCCCTATTATTTTATAGCAATCACACAGTTTATAAAATATTTTCTTTCTCAGTATCACCTTATTCCACAATTTTATAAACTTTTATATTCTCAAACGTCTCCTTGATCACCACCCTTTGTCTTATTATATTATTCTTCCATATTTTTCAAACTTTTTTCCATAGCATTTTTTCACATTTTTTATAAATCATCAAACACACCCTAATGGTTTGTTTGGAATGAGGTAAAATGCGTGAACTCAAGAATGTTAAAAGTTTTTTTTTTTAAAAAAAGTTATGTGATGTAATGAGATAACTATCACTAGTAAGGAAAATAAAATAAATGAAAATACGTAGAAAAAAATAGAGAGATAGTAACAACAAATGATGTAGTTAGCAACAAATATGTTGCATTCGCATAAACACTTTTTGAAGATCATCCAATTAGAAATATGGATTGTTAAAAAGGAGATGACCCATGTATTGACATCACACTTAAATGTGAAAATTAAATTTTCAAATGGTCTTACTACAATTTGGCACACTCATATAAAGTTTTTTTTGTGAATTTACATTTGAATTTTTAACCCGTATATTTACAAGCCTAAATTTGTATACGATCTATGAGCCTCCAATGCTTTAAGCCCATTATGGAAGTAATGACCAATAATCTATACGGTTGATCAAAAACAATTTGCATTCACGATGAAGTGCATAATATTTTCTCAAATCAATTGGAGCAAAGTCGACATAATGAACGATTTTGATTAAACGAATAATTAATATTTTATGAGCTTTTCAATGGTCAAAATGGATTTGACCAAGAATGGAGGTGGATTTGCAATACTTCAAAATGATAGATGAAAACTACCACATATAACCCACTAAATAAATATTTGAACTGTTAAAGTGGTTAAGGAACATCAACAAGTGTAGGCTCATTTAAAATCAAGGAAAAATAGGTAACAATCAAGGCATGAGTGAATGACACAAAATACACAAAATCAATGGGCAAGAAAGAGTTGACTTATTAGCTAAGCAAAACAATGGGCCCCATTGGTGGTTTCCAAAAATCACCCATAAAATTACAAAAAAGTCCATTTTTGTTAGAGTTTTGCAAAAAAAAAAGGAAAGTAGAGTTATGCAAAATATTAAAAGAAAAATACCAATATGCAAATTATCAAACTTAAAAGCTATAAAAGACCCCACTTTCACGTTTGAGGGCACCGGGCCCAAGATACCCAAAATTCTCCTCTCATACATTTTTCTCCCAAGATTTCCATCCAAGCTGCTTCTTCATTGGACACTCCTTTTTTTTCGGGCATCAATCCAGCTCTTTTCCTTGCACGTGAAAACAAAGTAGTCAAAGGAAATATACAAACGCATGCATCTACCCTTCAGTTCCATTCTAGTGTCTTCTTTTTGTTTTGTTTTTTTTAATATATATATATATATATGCAACGCATCCCATCTTTCTCGTTTTTTTCTTTCTTCTAATTTTTTTTTTTTTGTTTAATCATATGTCTGGAACATCTAATGCTTTACTTTGGGCCTGCTTAAAAATCATTTTTATTTTACGTTGCTTCATCACTTCATTCTCATCATTTGCAATAGTTTATATTTATCTGCCTTTTTTTTAGCACACACATTTAACATCCCGTTTGCATCAGTTTATTTTTATTTTTTTTAAGAAAAAAGAGCAAGTTGAAAAAGAGGTGCGTTGAAATCTGGTTATTTGCTCTGGTTCTTATATTTTTTGAAAAAAGAAAAACCTATTTAAAACAACCTGTTCATTTTGAGCCATAAAAAAAAGATAAAAAAAAACTACACGCATGCCTCTATTTTGGGCATTATCTTTCCCTTTCTTTTTTTTAAAAGAAAGGAAATGCTGCCACATCATTAAAAAAATTCCAATACCTTTTATAAAATATTTGGACCATCCAGCACTCCACTGTAAGCTTTTTTTAAAAATCCTTTTATCCGCGTCATTCAAAAAAAAAATTTCTACCGCATCTCATTCTCTTTTTTTTTCCATAATTTTTTTATCAATCCAGTACCTGTTCGTCTGATACTCTATTTATGCGTACTTAAATTATTTTGTTTTTAACCAATACTATTTATCATTTCATTTCATGTCCTTTTTTTAAAAAAAAAAGGAAGAAACTTTATTTATGGAAATGAAACTCCTATACCTTGTTTCAAATTGAGTTAGGGTCTCATAAAAAACCTAGTGATTAAATTTTAGTCTACACCCTCCTAAGCTTTTATATAAAAAATATATGTAAATTTCTTACACTCATATGACCAATATACTAAAAAAAATAAAATTATATATTTTTTTAGTTGTGAGTTCATCCAGAAAATCTCTGTATTTTAGTGCCTTGTTGTATACGAATTAACCATCGATATATGGTTAGTGGCAACTCTAAAAAATTAATATAGGAGTTTTATCAACATATTTGCACGAATATTACTAACTGCTAAGTGCGTCTAATTGAGATACATGTTTGTGTTTGACTAACTCGCATCATTTAAAAATTTCTAAAAACTTGCATCATCTAAAAGTCTTAACACTTGCATCTTCCTTCTTTAACCTTCATATCTACACCTTTTATATTTTTTTCATTTATGACCTTGAACCCTTTTTCTACACTTTTTTACATTTTTATTTTACACGTTTATTTCTGTATCTAACTCGCATCACATCTAACTAGCTAACTTACTAACCTGCATCCCGTGTTTATTTTCTTCTCTGACATATGCATATTTATTTTCTCGTTTAATTCACAGTTATATTTTTCTATTGAACCTACTTTACATTTTTAGGTCCATTTGTCGGCCCATCGTAGCGTGCTACACCATGTAAGCTAAGCTAATACACACTAAAATGGTAAACAAATGTCCATAATGAACCCACTTTGCCTTGAGCCTACTTGTGTTTTTTTGTCTAATGTTATCGTTAGATCCTTTTTTATGTAAATCATGTATACACTAACCTTTATAATTTGGATATTGATCTGGTTAGACTAACTTTTGATCAAATTAAGATATATTAGTAGTATTTAAAATAAACGATAAAATAATCACATACTAAAAACAAGTATTGAAAATTGCAGAAGTTGTTTTGAACGGAAATCCTATTTAGGGGTATTAACAAATCAGTTTGGAAGCTACGAAATCTCATTGGAATCCTGATTTATTTAAGATATCTCAACCCTAATATGTTTATTAATTCATTTAAAAAAATTCAATCACTATCCGCTTATAATTTATTTAATAAATGAAATTTGCGAGTTCTTAATGGGTTGTATAGCAAAATATTTGAAAGCCTAGACGAGACAATAGGATGTTTTCAACACAATGAAAATGGAAATAAGACAGTAATGGAAAATAAAATTAATAACAACAGTAGATAAAAATTAGGTGGCATGGGGCAAACTTAGTAGGGGAAATAACAAAGGAGTTTGCATCTATAACTTTAAGATTACTAATTTAATATACCTAGGTGCACTTAGCTTTAGTGCACCCAGGTGCAAAAAATATTTTTTATATATTTTTTAATTTTTGTATACAAGTATTAATCTAAGTTTGTTTAGCATGTATACATATACATATATTTTTAAATGCTCCCAAGTGCATTTAGCTTTAGTGCGCTCGAGTGTATTTAACCCATTTTTTATGTTTTTGAAATTTTTTATACAACTATTAATTTAGGTATATTTAACATGTGTATTAATTTTTACCATTTTTAGATATTTGTAAATACTTATTTTGAATTTTTAAAGTCAGTGGTGGTTTTTGTATCAATTTTTACCTTTTTAAATATTCGTAGATATTTGTTTTGAATTTTTAAAACTAGTGGCGGTTTCGTAATTCACTAATTATGAAACTGCTATTGATTTTAAAAATTCAAAAAAAATCTATAAATATCCAAAATTCGTAATAATTAATACACATGTTAAATGCATATAGATTAGCAATTGTGTAAAAAATATTAAAAATAAATTTCTGTACCCGGGTGCACCGAGTTTAAGTGCATCATGTATCACATATCATACATATTACCATATATCATGCCACACCCTGTATTACAAAACTCTCACTAATTTTGAAAAATCTAAAAATTTTTAAAATTTATATATCGGTTAAATACACATAGATTAAATAGTTTATAAATAAATTTCGAAAAAAATAAAGAAAAATAAGTTAAATACATCCGGTGCACTGAAGCTAAGTGCACCCGGGTACATTGAAAATATCTCTAACTTTAAACAAGTTAAATAAGTCGAACATGTGACACAAGTTACAAAACGGGTTGAGGATAATAAAATCTCAACCTTATTTCGTTTTTTTTAATTCAAGGTTGAACAAGATGATGAATCATAACTCATTTATTCAAAAATTTCAACATAAATACATTGATAAACAAGTTACATGATAGTTAGCAGCCTTAATAAAGGAGGCTTTTTTATTTTTAACAAATAGGGTAATTTACAAATATACCTCTATAGGTTGACACGAATTGCATATATGCCCCCATTGTTTGACGAATTGCATGTTACCCCGTGAAGTTTCACATAAATTGCTTGTGTACCTTGTTAACGATTGAAATTTAATGACTATTAAAAAATATAATTTGCAGATATACCCTCGTAGTTTGACGTTAATTGTAGATATGCCCTCGTGATTTAACATTAATTTCCGATGTACCCTATTGTTCCATGAATTGCATATCACCCTCACATAGTTTCACTAAAATTTCTTTCGTGCCCATGAAATCTTTTCGTCGTCAAACGTTGATTAAAATTTTAGATAATGACAAAAATAACTTCGTTGTGCAGGTGGAAGGAGATAACATGTTAGCAATTAACACGAGTATTTTATAAACTCTCTCAATCTATACAACGAAGTGTTTTATAAATTATGAGATTTTAATATAACTTTAGATAGAGTTATTTTTGTCATTATCCAAAATTGTAGGGTATATTTGACGATAAAAAGGTATTATGGGTAAATACGTAATTTTTGTAAAACTTTGCAGGGGTATTATGTAATTCGTGTAACTATAGAGGCATATCTCTAATTAGTGTTAAACTATAATGATATATTTGCAAATTATATTTTTTTATTTAACTACCATTAAATTTCAGTTGTTAATTCGGGTACGTAAGAAATTTATGTGAAACTTTCCGGAGATAATATACAATTTGTGAAACAATTGTGTACTGAAATTAACATCAACCGATGGACGCATATTCGCAAATTACCCTGAAAATTACATCCTATTTTAGGTACCAGGTGTACGTCTCCAAGCCAGCTTGCACGGGTGTCGGAGGGTCCGTCACGGGCAGTTCTGAAATTACCGTATTTAACGGGTCTCTGGCGGCGGATTTAAGGGGCCGTTGAATCGCCAGGACTTCCGTTCTCCTTCCTTCCCATGCCCGACCATCCAAACCGAGGCGGCGCCGAATCTTTCACTTACACACGCTTCATTCGCCACGCTTGTCCATTTCCATGTGAGGATCCCTCTCCGGCTCCTTCCATGGCTCCCGACGGTCGAGATCAGCGGGTTTTCTTCTACGGAGACCGACGTTTCGCCATCAACGGACGGATTATGATGCTGGTGCTTGTGAACGTCTTCGCTTTCTTCATCCTCTTTCTGCTGCTCCACTTCTACCTCCGGTGTTCGCGGAAACCGCAGGGAGGCGACTCCGAGCACAGTCTACAGACATCGGACAGCCCGCAGTCAGCCTCCAAGGCCCTGCAGCCTAACGCCGCCACATCCACTCTGTTGCCGCAGCCTTAGTACACGTAAGGCTGATTTTTGTAAGATTCCATGTAAAAAGACACCATCTTTCACACGCTAATCACACGATAGAAGAAGGGTTTTTCTTAATTAGCTACATGTCCGCCAAAATCTGATAATCCCCACAAAATCTTAGCGACAAACTGGACTTTTTTTTTCTAAAAAAAGAATTACTTCACATTTTACCGATGCTGGGTTAAATTAAATCCAAATATTTGCTAGTTGCTTGGTATGGAATGGCAGTAGGAATCTCCGTTCTCCGTGTTGATGTGACATAAATTTATTGTAGTAATTGTTTTTATTTCCCTCTCCTTCTTAATGAACTTGTGCTGTCCTTCCCAATCGTAGGAGCCGTGTATCGATGGCCTGAGCTTGCACAGCAGCACCAGCAGCTGAAAACCAGCTGTAGCAGTCTATGGATTTCCTATTCAGTTGGGCCATATCTTCCGTCTTCAAACCCGTCACCTATTACTTTTAACAGTCATTATTATTATTTTTCCGTATGTAGTCGACGAGTGGAGCTTGAGAATGTAATCTGTGTACAGGAGGTTGACAAAATTAATTTAGGCGCCTGCCATTTTCTGGGGACCCATATAGTGATGAAAATTTATATAATTCGCGATAATTTTGAAATTATGTTGGCAAAATTTTCAATGAATTAATAGGCTGACATTTTGACGGTTGAGCTTGCTTTTTCTTGGCAAGCACCATCTTGAATGGTTTGACTTCAAAATAGGAAGATTTGTATTGAAAATGTAAAAAATTATATTGAAAATTGAAGAGACTATCATCTAAGGGTGTGTTTGGCAATTTTCAAAAGTTGTCAAGTTAAAATTTTTCAATTTAAAACTTTTCACTCTCTATACTTATTCTTTTTTTAATTATCTTTTACGCATCTTTCTATACAGCAATTATACTTTTCAATCATTTCTACACAACTACCAATACAACTAACCTATTTTTTTAAATTTATTCTCTTTACTCCCCATCATTACCCCTACAATATCATATCATTTGACAACTTTTATTCTTCAAAGTTTTAATCAAGTTTTATTCATTACTAAACACACCCTAAATTGAAAATGTTGTTTTGGAATTGAAAATATATATTCAAGTATGGATCATGACACAGTGCACCTTGGTACAAAAACTCATTTTTTTATTTTTAAATTTTTTTATATACAATTGTTAATTTATGTATATTTAACATGCGTATTAATTTTTATTATTTTTTGAGACCTTTAGATATTTATTTTTTATTTTTAAAAATCAATGACATTTTTGTAAAAACTAATACACATGTTAAATACATCTAAATTAACAATTATATAAAAATTTTCAAAAAAATTAAAAAATAGGTGAAGCGCACCCAAGTGCATAAAGTCAGCCCTGTTTAAGTATTTTAAATCATATGGAACACCCTTATTGTAAATGTTGAATAAAAATTCTAAATGCCAAAATTTTCCTCCTTCCATCCTTTTTGGATTGGTGGGATATTGCATTATTTCGATAATTTAATTATCCTTGCATTTGATGTGTATGAGTGTTTTTTTTTCTTGTTCCTTGTCATTTGTCCTAGGGTTCCTATCAACCTCAAACAAAACAAAATGCCTTTAAATTTCAAACTTTAGATAAGACTATCGTCTTTAAGGAGTGTTTATTAATAAAAAAAATTCAAACTAAAACTTTTTATTCTCCGCAACCGCTATATTATTTAATTATTTATTTATATTTTCATATATAACCACTTTTCCTTTTAATCACTCCTACATAGCTACAAATATATATAACTTATTTATTTTAACTTTAGAATGCGTCAGACAATAAACAAAAAAATATCAAATTAAAACTTTTTGCTATCTATAAATATCATATTTTTTAATATTTTCCTATATAACTAATCTAATTTTCAATAATTTCTATATAACTATTCATACAATTAATCTATTTATTTTAACTTTATTCTTTCTACTCCTAATAATTACTCTTACAATATTATATTATTTTTTTACTTAAAAACTTTTATGTTTAATATTTTTCATACAAAAGTTTTATTATTTTTTAAATATATTATATTTTTTTGCTGTTCATTATTATTTCTACATATCATATAGCAAAAATTTTTTATAAAAGTTTTAGCACTTGCCTGAGATATTTGTGCTGTGGCCATTCTCCTCCACGGACGCCACAAGCTTCGGATTGACTTGGGTTTGGGAATGTTCCACGCGCGCGGGATGCCTCGAATCACAAAATTTTGCATGGCCCACGAGGGGCCAGACAAGCAACGGGAAGCAATGCCCTCTCCTCGTGCATCTTTGCTGATGCCCATCGCCCGCCAGACGAGCGGCCCGGATTCGCTGCACTGTCACCGGTATGAAAATAGGCGTGTGACGCGTCCAGGAGGAATGCCCTTTCTTTCTTTCGGCGGTCTAATCATTTTACTTGTCTATCTGATTACCATCAGCATTCGTCGGAGTGTTACCAGCGACTTTGGGAGAAGTGGAGGTTGAGGGATGAGGTGAGTATAAAATCAAATATTTTAAACATTGACTGATTAATATGAAATGTTATAAAGAAAGTTGAAATAAATAATCTTGTTAAAAGATAGTTGAAAGTAAGGGTGCACTTTGGGTATGATTGTACTGAGTTTGGGTAAAATCTTAATATTATAATCTGGGTTTGGGTTAGGTTCATACTAGATTAGCATTAGTTTCGGACTTAGCTTTGAGTTGAAATTTGTTTTACTCTTAAACTGATAGAAGTTGAAATTAGCACATGAATAGTGTATATGTTAATATATTTATATATCCTGTGGTACTTTTGGTTTTGATGAAAATTAGGTTTTTAATAATAGATGATTCTAAAAAACTTATGCATAAAGATCAAGCTAATGTTATTAAAAAAAAATCAAGGTAAGAAAAAATAAATCAGGTTACATGAAATCGCTATCTAAAATTTAATAAAAATGAAACTTATGTATCTTATAGTTAATTAATGTACATGCAATAATTTTAAACAATTTATATGTTTATAATTATTTGCAAATAAAGTTAATATAGATGTAATATATTCAACTTTTATAGACAAACGTATATAACATTTAGATTTTAGAATAAATATTTTCTTAGGTCAGGTTGAAACCGGGTCTAATTTTAAAAAAATTAAAATAAAACTCAAGTTTGGTTTTGAAACACGGTTGAGTCAAGTGGGTTTGGATTGACCAGACATCAAGTTGCACTCCTAGTTAATAAGAAAAATGATTATGTTATAGGTGTAAAAGTGGAAAAATATGATGATTTGTTGATTAATAATAAACCTAAAAAATTGTGCTCTCGTGGTTTTCCACCATACATTTTTCACGTCGATTAAAAAATGTACCTTTACCCTAATAAGAAGGAAATGAAACGAAAAGATCTTCCTTTGAAATAAGGACATGTCTTACATTTCCACTTTAATTTCTCGATTGCTCTCTAAAATTATATTACTTTTTAATTATTTTACATTTCAATTATTTCTCTACCATAATACAAGCAACTATCTAATCAATTTTTACTTTTATATTTACTTTCCACTATGACCCTTGTCATATTACATCACTGATCATATTTCAAAAAGATTGTCGTTAATAAATTTTAAAAGTTTTATAAAATGCAAAACACATCTAAAATTTCATCTTCTTGGGTGTGTTTGTTTAAAGTAGAACAAAAAATAGTAAATGAGAATATAAAAGTTAATACCCAATTGCCCAATTTTTTTCATTTTGTATCTTTATATTTTAATCATTTTTATATATTTTTGTACAATTATCCTATATATTTTTTATTCCCATTTTATATCTATCATATTCATTATTTTCTTATTCTCTCTTCTTCATTTTCCTCTAACAAATAAACCCTATATGATTTGATATAATGTGTACTTATGATAGTCATTATACTTTTAAATGGTATATACTCTTGATTATTATCATTTTTTGCCTATTTTAACTTTATTTTATGTCATGGTGCCTATTTTTTATTTTCAACGTCACAAGTAAAGCAAATCTGTGTGATTGCAATATTGCAGTTCTTTGTGGATTAATAATAGGGTGCATTTGGCAATAAAAAAAATTGTACTCACAATTTTTTTATCCGCTTTTTTTTCATATTTTAAATATAATTACCCTAATGTTCAATTACTTATTTACATCTTTTATACAATTAACTTACCTATTTAAATTTTACTCTACTTATTGTTCATCATTGCACTTATCATATTATATTATTCTATTTTATTTTCAAAAAATTCTCTCAAGACTTTTTATACCATTTCTTTTTATCATTGTTCAAACACACACTAAAAAGGATCATCTGTGCCTTCCAAGTTCCACCAAAATTAGCTTATTGATTTTAAAATTGGGAAGGTAAAGGTAGAGGTAGCATAATGCGTAGAGAATTAGAGATTAGATGCTAGCAATTAGCAACAACTTTGCTTAAAAATGTCGAGCACTAGGAAAGTGTCATGTCTCTTGGAAGACATCCGATAAAATAGGAAAGTATCCTGGATGATCCACATATCTGCTGCCAAGTGCCCTAGACCACTTTTATGTTTAGGTGGATTTGACTATCTGTGGAGTTCATGTAATAATTAGGAAAAAAATGATGAGTTGACTATTCAATTGATGATGTGTCCACTGATGTTGCATCCTGACCATTGACCATTTGACCAAGCAATGGGCTAAAAATAAGTGGAAGGTTATTGGGCCAGACCCAAATAAG
>JAXCLR010000105.1:8145641-8176382 GCA_035584095.1 Annona squamosa
TCGCGTGGAAAGATCCTGGAGTTTTATAACGACTTGGACCGAAAATTTAGGCAAAAGCCTTGATTTTTAGTTCAGGCCGTTACAGTTCATATCCCAAAAATGCACAAATGCTAAGATTTGAATCTTTGACTCTTGCGTCACATTAAAGCCCAACATCAAATACAACCTTGTACATCACATTAGAAAAAAAATAACAACCTTATTGTAAAATTTGAAATATTGACAAAGTTTGATGATCAACCTTTTAATTAAGATTCAACTTTCAAAAGCAAAATAGATAAACCACCGTCAGTCGAGTTGCGAAATTCTCTTGTACTTAGGGGTGTTAATGGTTATGGTCAACCTGTCAATAAGCTCGTACAACCCGTTAAGTAATGGGTTTGGATTGGGATTTTTGAATAAATAGGCTATGATTCGCCAACCTGTTCAACTATTTAATTAAATAAATTGATTAGGGTTGAGGCTTCGTAACCCGTCAACCCGTCCAACCTGTTTATTTAACCCGTTCAACCCGTATAACTCGTTTAATATAATATATTATAATATATATGTAATATTTATGCATAAGTCGAAATTTTCGGCCCAACGTGCCCTTCCCAGTTCTTGCTCCCTTATCCCGATTCCCGCCCTCTCGAGGACCACGAGCCCTGCCCCTGTTGCCCTAGCCTCGACTCGAATTGCATTCGTAGAGACGAGAGAGATTAACGCATTTGCAGAGACGGGCTATCCAGATTCCATCGCCTGCAACTGGAAGCACAGACGGGAGACGACAGTCACGACAAGGTATGTATTCCTTCCTCCCTCCCTTCCTTCCTTGCTTCCTCCGTTTTTCGTTTTCTTCCTTCCATGGCTGTTTGTTTCGGGCCTTTCGGCTTTGATGGTTTTCGCCGAAGAATGCTTGCTCATAGCAAGGGTAGGGGTAGATGCTTGCTCATGGCAGGGGCAGGGGCTGGTCACGGCAGGGGTAGGGGCAAGGGCAGCACCATGAGTTCCTCCAAGTCCAACCCGTCCAGACGTCCAGCAGCACCAGAAGAGAAGAGAAATGTCAACTTCTCGCATTGGAACTTGGAAACCTCAATTGATCTTAGGCATCAAAGACCGCCTTGTGGAACCTCCCCAACCCCCCTGAACAACCTTATCAAATCCAGCAGCCCATCAATGCACAACCATTTCAGCCTTTCCAATGTTCCTTCTCCAACTTCACCCCATTCTATAACACAATCCATTCCATCAAAATTGTAAACTTGAAGTTGTTTTAAGTTCTTGGCATCTCCCACAAGTTGAGAAACCCATCTCATCCCGTTGCATCCCGCCAAAGTTCAAACCTGAACGTTATAGGCTTCCACACGGTTTATCATGGCCTTGATCCCATCTGGGAAATGGTCACATCCATGAACATGAAGAGAATTATTACAAGTAAAGCAGCCAAAGATCCATTTTGAACCAATATGAAAGCCATGCTGCTGGATGCCTAGATGGCAGCGGTATTTCTTGCCGAGAACAGCCCTGCCCGGTGGTCACTGCCCTGCCCACTTTCTCATTTTGTAATTCTCCTTTGATGGCCATGTGTTAACATGTGAACAATCAAATAATTGTGAATACTATAAATTATGGTTGTTTTATATAAATTACATCATCATGTCATGGTGGTATGATTTATGCTTTGTCTTGTTGCATTTGATATATAATTAGGTATTGAATATGGATGAAGAGTGTATGAAAATTAATCAACCCACACTTGAATCCCAAGTTGCTTCATCATTTATGAATAAATCTAAGGCAAAAAGGGTTAGGAAGTTAGCTTCAGCGGTGTGGGAACATTTTACAAAAGATAAAGATGAAAACAGGAAGCTTTTAGGGACATGCAAATGCAACTATTGCAAAAAATCATATGAATGTAACAGTGGTCATGGTACAACGACACTTAAAAGACACTTGGATAGTCAATGCCCCAAGTATCCCCAAGGTGACAAAGATAAAAAACAACAATTATTGACATTTTCAACTAGTGTAGGATCAGGAGACGAAAATATTTTAAGTAATTGAAAATTTAATCAAGAATTCTCTAGGAAGGTAATGACACGCATGATCATTGAGGATAAATTACCTTTTAAGTTTATTGAAAAAAATGACTTTCGTCAGTTTTGTAACTCTTTGCAACCAAGATTTAACATTGTCACAAAAGCTACAATTACTAAAGATTGTGTGGATATTTCTATATCAGAAAGGGACAAACTAGAAAATGTTTTTCAACAATCAGTTAATTGCATTTCCTTGACTACTGATTTATGGACTTCCAACCAAAATCAAGGATACTTATGTCTCACTGCACGTTACATTGATGTAAAATGGAAGATACAAAAGAGAATTATTTGCTTTTGTATTCTCCCATCACCACACACTCGAGATATTATTGTATAATCTCTTGAGTTGGGTTTTAAAAGTTGGGGCATTCAGAAAATTAGCACTATCGCTATGGACAATGTTTCTTCCAATGATGTTGCTATAAAGAATTTCGAGAGAATAATGTTAAAAAAGAATGCTTTGTCATGTGCTGGGGAATATCTGCATTTAGATGTGTTGCACATATTATAAATTTAATTGTCAAAAATGGTATTGATGAAATCAAATATTCAATATTTCGAATCCGGTTTGCTGTTAAATATGTGAAAAGTTCTACAAGTAGGCTCCAAAAATTCAAAATGTGCATAGAAGAGAAAGAAATTACATGTCAACATTTTCTATGCTTAGATATATCAACTTATTGGAACTCTACATATTTAATGTTGAAATCTGCTTTAAAATATTAAAAGGCATTTAATTGCTTTGCTGATAAAGATAATGCTTTTAGATCAAACAATCCTCCAACTGATGAAAATTAGGAGAATGCTAGAGTAATTTGTAAATTTTTGGAGAAATTTTATCACATCACTACTCGTGTATCTGATTTTTTATATTGCATTTCAAATATTTATTTTGTAGAAATTTGTAAGATTGAAAGACTTTTGCTCTTTCTTCAAAAGTCACGTGATGCAAACTTGAGGCAAATGTCTATAAAAATAAAAGATAAATTTGATAAGTACGGGAGGACTTTTGAGAAGATGAACATTTTATTAATCATTGTTGTGGTGTTAGATCCACAATACAAATTGGGATATGTTGAATGATGCTATGAAATGAGTCATGGATTAGATAAAGCATTAAAAATTGGTCAGAAAGTAAACAAATTGTATGAGTTGCATACCATTTATAAAATTGAGCTTTGTGAGACTGTATTTAAATATGACAATAGTCACGAGGTGGATGAGGTTCGTATAAACTCGAATGATGTTGACAAAGATGATGCATAGTATCAATGTGATTGGTTCTCAGAGCGTGAACACTCAAAAACAAAAGTGGATCAATATCTAGAAGAAGCGAGTGTGGACAGTGCACTTGGGTTTGATATTTTGACATAGTGGTCTAAAAATAAGGACTACAAAATATTACCTCATTTAGCATAAGATATTTTGGCAATTCTAGTGTCTACGATTGCTTCAGAATCAACTTTTAGCACATGTGGACGTGTACTTAATCAATTCAGAAGCTCTCTAACACCACGACTTGTGGAGATTTTGGTATGTGTACATGATTGGATCAAAGTATCACCACAATCTCTAGGAGTTGAGGAGAACTTGACAAAAATTGAAGCAACTGAATCAAATATTTCCTTTTTACCCTTTTAAACTGATTTTCATACTTGATACTGTACTATTTTATTTATGTTTACATATTTATTGACGTTTTTTAATAATTTTGCAGTTATAACAACTTCTATTAATCTTAAGACGAGTATTGATTTCCTCAAACAGTTGGATCTTAATTGAGGTAATAATAAAAATTTAGATAGCTAATATAGTTTTTTAATCTTTTAGAGATAAGTTTTATATGTTTAATTGTTTTCTAATATCCATTTTATTTTACTATATATTTTCAGGATCAAAATGATATTGCATAAAACGGAGATAATGGATGAAGAACTATCAAGTTTGGAGAGCATAAGATAATTATTTCTTGTTTTTTATTTTTAGATCGAAGTTGTTTGAACTTTGAACTCTACTTATTGTTATGTGTTTTAAGACAATAATGTGTAACAATATGTGATATTTGAACTTTTGAAATATAATTGTTTGAGTTTATTATAATAAAAATCTTACTTTCTTAATGGAAGTCTTACTTGATTTTTCTCAAATGTATGTTTATGAGTTCTATATTTATAGCATTGATTGAATTGTTTGATAGATATAAAATATGTTGTATTTTGAAATAGGAATTGATATTAAAGGGATGACTTGAGATTGGAGCTGATGTTTTCAAGCCAAAATAAATTAAATTTAGGTATGCTAACTTTGAGTTATTTAATTTATTTAATTTTACAGACTTTATTGAAGGCTTTTAGCATTAAAATTAGTAGCAAATACAACCCGTTAACAACCGGTTTATTAAATGGGTTGTAAATGGGTCAGGGTTTAAGTTTTTTAAATGAGTTAATAAACGGATTATAGTTAAGATATATGAAATGGGTTAGGATTAAGATTAAACTCCAACTCGTTCAACCCGATCCATTAACACCCCTACTTGTACTATAGTCTTTTTTAGTCACCTTTTAAGTGAATGATTTTTTTTTTTACTATGAAGGGTGTGTTTGGTTGGAGGTAAAATTTTTCGATAAAAACTTTTCAAAGTAGTAGTTATCAAGTTGATAGAAAATGATGTGATATAATAGGGGTAATAATGAGGTGTAAAGAGAATAAAGTTAAAATAGATAGGGTAGTTGTATGGGTATTTGTGTGAAAATGATTGAAAAATATAGTTGTTTATATAGGAAAATGTGAAAAAATAATTAAAAAATAAGATAGTTATGGTGAGTGAAAAGTTTTTGATGGAAAAGTTTTTATTGACATGTTTTGTGTGGAACCAAACACACCCAAAATTTCTAATGAAATCCCCTATTGTTCCCACTCTTTATCAAGGAGCTGAGAAGGGGAGGAAGAGAAAATGCCATTAGAAGCTTCGTTAAAGAGCTCTTGAATCAAAATACAATAAGTTAACTATATAAGTTGGAGTTGTGATGTTCTACGACTGGTTGATCGAACACGCTATTTTCGACCAATGCCGAGAGCCGTTGCATCGTGTGGGCTTATTTTCGGCCGTTAGATGAGATGCCGAAAATACGACTTGCGGAGCAAAGTATTTAATGCTGGAATCTTACTGACCAGCCCTTGTCGGGGAGAAAATTTCCGCCATCATCCTCCCTCGCCTCTCTCCCTCTCGTTCCCATGATCTCTCTCACGTCTCTCTCTCTCTCTTGATTTCTCTCTCCCTCCACCTCTCTTGCTCCCTTCCGCCCTCTCCCTCTCTCGACCAGCACCCTTTCTCTCCCGATTTCCCTCATCACGCCTCTTTGAGTTCCTGCGCACATTTCAATTTCCATTCCTACGATCTGGTCCCTACTGTTGCCTGGATTCGGGCGTTGTCGGGTTGTCATCCGGTTTCGTGTCTGGTGTTGTGACATCTACTTGCTTGGTTGGTTGTCGCCGCCGGATCTTCAAGTAGGCACCACTCTGTCACCTTCTTACAACATTCGTATGGTTGGCTTTGGTGATACACATGTCCTTATGATTGTTCAGTAGATCGTCATTGCCGAATCTCTTCTTACATTTGTGGCATACACGGAGAACCATCTTCTGCAGATGATAGCGAAGGGATCCCTTCCACATTCAATTTACGCGAGCGCTGAGAGGGACTCTTTTCAGGGTGTGCAATCGAGGCCGGTAACGGCCAACCAAGAAAGAACTCGGCATAGCACCGGACGCAGAGGGGGAAGGCGGCAGGGATGAGATCACAATAATGGAAATGGAAATCAGGGCCCACGAAAATCTCGTTCAACCAAAAGGTGTGGGTTCTACCCTGCCTCAATTATAAGGACTTTTATGATAATAATCAGAGCAAAAGTGAAACAAATAAAAGCAAAAGCAATAAAAGAGCTTTATTCAAGCTAGACACCCGTGAAAGAGTATGAACTAAACCCTTCATCACTACGGATCAGATACAAGAGGGAAAGGGAAAGCATGAGGGTTGGTTCAAGGCATGTTGAATCATAAGTCGAGGGAGAAGAATGCATAGTTGGTGAATTCGGTGAATAAGCCTTCCGAGACGTGGAACTTTTTCTTGTTGGACGCTTTCTAGTGGTAGTTGCATCAAGCATAAGCGCTAGCCTAATCTAAGGAAAGAGGCAACATAAGCGAGAGACATGGCCCAACTGCAGACCAACAATCCATAATAGAGGGCTGGCTCATCAATCGAACACAGAGCAGAGCATCTGGGGTGGAGAGCAGCGCGGTAAAAAGATCACGACAATGGAAATCGAAACTGAGAAAGCACTAGTCGACGTCACGGTATGACAAACAGTTGAAGCCCACAGTAGCTCAGAGATCAGTCAAACCTAATGGGTGAGCGTTCCCCATTTTCTGGTCACATCATGATCTAAGACTTTTTTCTTTCATTTTTTGAGCAAACGTCGCTTGAATGTTCCGCGTTTTAGGCGTCTTGCTACAAGAATTATGATTAGTTCTTCCATAGTCCTTGCTAAACTTGCCCCACACTCACTGTGCATTGCTATAAGGAAGAGGGAGGGCACTGTCGGGAGAAGGAGAGGGAGAGGGCGGGAGGGAGCAGGAGCGATGGAGGAGAGAGAAATTGGGCGAGAGACAGAGAGAGCAGGAGACAAGAGAGATCGCAGGAACGAGAGAGAGAAGTGAGGGACAGGCGCTGACGGAAATTTTCTCCCCAACAAGGGCTGGTCAGTAAAATTCAAGTATTAAATACTCTACTCCACCAGTCGTATTTTCGGCATCTTATCCAACGACCAAAAATAAGCTCGCACGGTCTAACAACTCTCGACGCTGGTCGGACACAGCGAGTTCGACAGACCAATCATAAAAGATCATGCCTCTACAAGTTGGTGGATTGCCCGACCATTCCTTCTCCAAAAAGTTACCCGCTAAAGCAAGATTTGCTAAGTTACGGGATACAATGTTTCCTATACGCAAAAAAAATGTACAAAAAAATATGTATATGTTGACTCAACATGCACTTTGAACTTTTTGATGCAACACTTGAGGTAGGAGTAGATAGGCCCATTTTCAACTGAGTTATTAAGGGGAGTGGATCACTTTCCATGGATTTTGGGGAACCTTTTGTTTGACCTGCTTTTAAAGACAGTCGATTATATGTAGTCAACTTAAATTGCCCAAAATCGTACTTTTTACATTTGTATAAACATACTAATCTAGGCCATTTAATATAAACTAAGTGTTATTATTTTTTGATATGGGTATACATTTTTTGAAGATTCTTAAAAGAAAGTATTTTGGCCATTTTTATAGGAAAATGACTAAAATATTATGTGCTTAAAATTCAAAAAAATGCACATACCAAAATTTGGTAATATTTGTTTTATAAATTAAATACATTTAAATTAACATGTTTATAAAAATAAAAAAGTTAAATATTTGGCTCCATTTGCAGTTGCCTACAAAAGATCATCTCTTTTTTAAAAATTCAAATAAATAAATAAAATTTGTCTTGATTTGGTTGATTAGATTAGGTTGACACCATGGTGTGAATTGGATTGGGTGACTTGCGTGAGGTATTTCAATCCTGAATCCTATTTATAAAATGTTAACGAAACTTTACATTAAATTCCAATTTTTTCAAACACAAATCCAACACTACATTAAACGTATATAAATTAGTTTAGTTCAAGTTATAAGCCGGGTTAATAAATGTATAATATTTATAAATTTTTGCTTAAATTAATTTTAAATATGAAATTTATATTAACAAACAACAATTAATCCTTTTTTCGGAAATGTTTTTAAATTTATAACTCACGTAGTAACATAATCAATATGCAATCTCATTTCAAATGCCTAGTTAATGCCTAGTATGATTCTACGTGTTAATTTTAAAATAGTAATTAATATAGTTGATGTTGTGTGATTTTATAATAAGTTATTAGATTTTACACCATCGCACTAAAACGGATCAGGTTGACAATCATTTAACTCAATACAATCTATTTTTGAAATCGGACACGTAGCATATTTTTTCAGAACTTTTTAATTCGGCACTATCATAAATCACGTTGAGTTATTTGAGTTCGGGCAGAGACCGACAATATTTACGTCTCTATTATAGACCATTACTAATTTGGCTAAACCTATGCCTGTTTAGGTCAGTTTACGTGCCATGATTTTGGAACTCATGCAGTCTGTGGCATATCGTCATGAATGATTCATAAATCCTTTGTACCCACCAAGAAGACCTTCTTAAGATTGCCCTGGGAATAGAGGGCCGGCCTTTTGTAGCCCGACCGTTGCGCGAAAAGGTCACGTTCTTGTGGCTTGGGCATGGATTTGAAAGCCCAAATTTATTTGAGGGCTTCAGCCTTGAGGCAGATGTCCGCCCATCTTCCATTGCTCTGCAGTGGAACATGTATATCTGGAGGCGCTACGCCGTGCCACCATGTCGCGTCACAACCACCTCGCGCGCTGCCGCCTCGAAAACAACCTTAAAGCGACAGTTTCCCTGGTACATATTTGAAAAAAAATTTAATATGCCAGCATAACGGTCCAAACCATTTTTATTTTTCTTTCGTTTTAGGTTCACCAAAAAAAATCCTCTCCGGTGGATAGATCCAAACTCAAGTTATCGCGAACGTTTCATCTAGAACCGCGACGTTTGGACATCATTAGCAAGTCCTAGATCTCCACACGAACTTGGCCCATTTAATGTGAACGTAGCCACCTCACTTGAAGGGTAGAAACTCCATACAACGATGAAAGACTATGTATCATCACATAAACCTGGACCGAAATTGGACCACGCTAAACTATTTAACTATTCAATCCATTCTCAAAAAAAAAAAAATAAAAAATTTCAATTAGTGAATGGTTTAAAATGCGTCGCGTGAGAAATAAGCTGACTAGTGTGAAACAATCAGCGGAAATGGACGCATGACACATTAAAATATGTGTCAATGTCCATAAAATAAGCATTGACTTCTGGGATTAGGTCGTGATTTATATGCCATGATTCATTTCATTATGATCCAAATTACTTTGTATACATCCATCTTATCAATGTTAGCAGGGAAGCACTGCACGACTATAGATATTTGTACACTGCCAGAGTAAATAGACTATCGACCCATCTCCTTTTCCTCAGTCATACATGTTCCATTGCTAGCGCATTTCGATTCGCCGTTGCTATTCGCTATTCACCATTCGACATTGGGGGGAGGAATCTCTCTCTCTCTCTCTCTCTCTGTGTAGCGGTTTTGGAATACCGCTTCCTGGTTTGTGTGCGCTTCTCAGTTGTATCTGCCCTCTCATAAAACGAGCTTCTGATCGGAATTCCTTGATTCAGTCGCCATGGCTGCTGCCAATGCTCCAATTACGATGAAGGAGGCCTTGACTGTCAGTTCTCTTCCTCTACCTTTCGTCATTCTTATTCTTTTTCTCCATTTGTATTCAGTTCATTGATCAGTGCGCATTCCATGCCATTGTCGAGGCTTCCCCTTCGTCGTCCAATTTTTTTTTATTATTTTTTAATGCTACTTCCCTCTGGATCTACACAGATCTGCCGCAGGGATTGCGATCTGACCAGAGCGATATCAGATCTATTGCGTGAAATTGAGTGCTCTTTTGGGTTTTCCTGGATGATGATTTTGGATCTCCTTCCAATGTTATCTGGTTTTCGACCTCATATTGCGTTGCATTACGTTTGAAAAATGTAGCTTATTCATTGCTAGAGATTATAAATTATTCTTTAAATGCTAGATCTTGATCGAGAGATTTTATTTTTCAAATAGCTGAGTTGGTATCATTAGTAATTGTTACTCTTCCGTTTGCTTCTGCAAGCTTCTTTCTAGTTATGGGCAGAACGCATCTGATGAAACATGTCGTAAACATAATGACATAGGAATGTTCAAATTGTATTATGACTTTTGGCTGATTGGTGCAGCTGGGAAGCCTTGGTATAAATCCGCAATTCATTACATTTACACATGTTACGATGGAATCGGAGAAGTACATCTGTGTCCGGGAGACCTCGCCGCAGAACAGTGTTGTAATTGTTGACATGAGCTTGCCAATGCAGCCCTTGAGAAGGCCGATCACAGCAGACTCGGCCCTGATGAATCCCAACTCCAGAATTCTAGCATTGAAAGGTTCAGAAAATATCTTTCTTACTCTTATTGTACAGAATTGTCTCGGAGATTTATGTTCAGATATTTTGTTTATTGTTCTGTTCTTTCTGGCTTCACATATGCTGGTTTATGGCGTTCTACGAAAAATAATCTTAAGTCAAGACTACATGTTTGAATTGATTTATATCTCCATACAGTTGACTTAGGCTTAACGAAGAACTGTAATTTATTGGTTGAATGAGATGGCTAGATTATGACAATTAGTGATAGGGTGTATTTTCTTTTTCCCTTTCTTTTTCAAATCAAGGTCACCATCCTGTTATTATTAGTTGTACTTCCATTACTGTTCTTGTCTTTATAGTCTTCTTGAATAAGGCCACTGGTGATAACTATTTACCTTTTTTGCCCTTTATTTGTCTTAATAAATATTGTGTTTTTTCTCTCTGTGCTTCTCAAATTTCAGCAACCAGAATACCGGATACCACTATGAATCCCATATTACTTCTTACATCAGTAACTTCATGGCGAAGCCAGTTAATTGGTGATCGAAACTTCTAAACAATGCATATATCTCTTCGAAAATGCCTCTATTAGATAAAGACCTCCTTCACCTCCCTCTTTTCTTCTTCATTTTCATAATTATACATTATGCATTCATGAACAGGGAAAATATTTTACTTTATATTTACGAACCATATTTTGATTATGGTAATGGAAGGTTTTGCCCAAGAAGATGTAAACACTGCTAGGTTAGATGCTAAGGGTGACCTGCTTGGATAACATGGCTAAACAAGAAAAATATTTCACTTCAGAGAAGTCGTAAACATTGATAAGTTAAATGCCAAGTGTGGGTAATATGGCCAATGTTGGAGAAATTTTTTCATGGCTAAACAAGAAAAATATTTCAATTCAGAGAAGACGTAAACATTGATAAGTTAAATGCCAAGTGTGGGTAATATGGCCAATGTTGCAGAAATTTTTTCTTGTTTTCCCTTATTTGCAAAGTTTGAGGCGTTCACTTTGAAAATTCTACTGGCTTGTTGGGAAAATTCTCTTTCTTCTTTCTATTTTTATATCTGTTTTATTTAGGGGCCCCAATCTATATTTAACGCTTGATGATTAATAAGGTCCTAGTTGTTCAATTTTCATCCAGCTACCATACACTAATTCACAAGAGTGTGTCTTACTAAATGATGCTGCTAGCTAGTAGACACCAACTGCATTTCAAAAGCCTCAATTGAATATATACAGAATTCGGCGTTCTGATTGTTATTATTGTTGTTGTTGTTTTTATTATTATTTACACTGTTGTTAGAATTGTTTGTCAGCTGAAAAGTTTCTTAATATTGTAGCTCCTTTGAGACCTCAGCCTATTTGTGCAACTAAAAGCGACTATTATGTGTTGTATCCAATTCTGCTATGGTTCAACAGTCTGGTGTCATGGTTGGCAATGACCTTTCTTTACCAGTAGATAATTTAATCCGTGCCATTTTGCTTGTCATGGAGCTCATGCTGACTGGGAAAATTTGACATTTTTGAAGCTCAACTTCCTGGAACTACACAAGATCACCTACAAATTTTCAACATTGAGATGAAGGCGAAAATGAAATCACATCAGATGCCTGAGCAGGTCAAATTTATGAGTTAAATCTTAATGTATTATGAATCTTTTCTCTCCCTCAGAATTTCTTGCATCTCAATAAGTTTCTGTGCTGCTGCTTATATTTTCAGGTTGTCTTTTGGAAGTGGATCACCCCAAAGATGTTAGGGCTTGTTACACAAACTTCTGTGTACCACTGGTCAATAGAAGGTAATGTTTAAATTTCTTTTGCTAATTCTTCGATGGCTGCTCATATTTTATTGTCTTGATTTCTTCCATTTCTCTTTGTTGCTCACTTTGTATGTGTGTTTGTGTGTGTTGTGTGACTATATTGACATCATTATCAAGAGCTTTTACTGACTTTCAATTCTTTTGCTACTGGTTATTAACTCACAGGTGACTCAGAGCCAGTAAAGATGTTTGAGAGAACAGCTAATTTGACAAATAATCAAGTTATCAACTATCGCTGTGATTCGTCTGAAAAGTGGCTCGTTTTAATTGGAATTGCTCCTGGTGCACCTGAGGTGTGTACTAATAAAATGATGTCAGTTTTCCTAGATGTCCTGGTTTATTGTGGGTTTCAATGTTCAACATGTTGAGTTATGACCAACCCAGTGACTAAGGGCTTGTTTGGTATCGTCAATATGTCGGATGGAATAGAAAACTGTGAAATTGGATAGGCTTCCTGCCTAGTTGGCTCTTACGGTGAAATTCAATCCCACTCCGCAAATCCATGCTTCTGGACATTTCCACATGTGTCTCCTAAGTTTATGGGGAATGACATGAATTTTGCTGCTTAGGCACTGTCGCCTCTATGAATGGGCTTTTTACACTCACTTCATCCATTGGCCAATGCATGTGATGTGAACCAGTTTACTGTCGATTAACCATATGCTGGGGCTAAGTTCAGTTTTTGTATCATCTGCATAAACCACGCAAAATTTGTCAGTACTGTAGTCCAAACTGCAATTTGCGCTGGACGTGGGCAAAATTTTTTTCAGTATTGTTTGTTGTTGATAGTCTATCTTGTAAAATTTGCTCTGGATTTCAGGAAATTTTCGTAAAATGCATCTGATTATATGGTTTGAGAGAAATGAAGAGAACTGATGTTAAATGAAGAGAACTGATGTTATATTTGCTTTGAGAACTTATAAAGCAACTACCTTTATCTACAAGGACTTTAGATTTCAGGAAATTGTCCTAAACGTATCTAGTAGAGAGACAAATGAAGAGAACGGATGTTATCTTTGCTTTGAGACCTTATAAAGCAACTTACCTTTATCTGCAAGGACATTTCAAGGGTTTCATGTGCAACCATTTATTATAAACATTATGCATCAACGCTTCTGTAAGTGCTTTTAATACAACTAGCTTTTAATGTTAGTAAACAACTTTGAAGTTTTTATATGGAAAATGTTCACTTAAGGTCTTTTGAGTAATTGGCTCCAAAAAAGTGGGAAGGAAATTGTGAGAAATTTAGCACTAAGGATCATAGAGATAAAGGGCTTGTTTGTTTAACGCATGAACTTTTCAAGAAAAAAATTTTTAATATAAAACTTTTTACTCTCCATATCTGTTTAATTTTTAATCATTTTTCACATCTTCCTATATGACTCCCCTATCTTTTAATCATTTCTACACAACCATCCATACAACTAACTTATTTATTTTAACATTATTTTTACTCCTCATCATTACCTCTATTATATCATATTATTTTCTTTCAATTTAAAAACTTTTACACGAAAAACTTTTCATCCAAAAGTTACCACTTTTCAAACACACCCAAAATAGATAGGGTAGTTACATGGGTAAATGTGAAAAAATGATTGGAATATAGTAATAATAGAAAAGTTGGGTTGTTATATAGTTATGACGACAAATCATAACAAAAGGTATGCAGGAGGGGGTGAAAAAGTTTTTTTTTAAAAAATATTTCTTAAACCGAATGCCAAACATTTTATTGAAACTAGGGGTGTATTTATTTGAAAATTTAAATTATGGAAGTTCTGAAAATATTTCTAGTCAGATGAATTGACTGTTGAACCTATTTAGGGTTAGCTGGTCAGCCAACTGGTTAAACCACTATTTGGTTCCGATAACATTATTTAGAACTAGTTGAAATATGATTGTATCTTTGTATTTTTAACTTAATCTGGCAGCTCTCATTTCTGCACTTGACTCTGATTACAGAGACCACAACTAGTCAAGGGAAACATGCAGCTTTTTTCTGTGGATCAGCAGCGTAGTCAAGCTCTTGAAGCACATGCTGCAACATTTGCTTCAATAAAGGTAAGGACTCACTGGTTTTGTTACTGAGAGTTGTTACTTGGTTATAAGCATATCTTCTCTTATGGGATATGGTACAATATTGTTCGACTTGGTTTGATGCTATCGAGTTATGCTTTTTTGCATATTGCCCACAGGTTGCTGGAAGTGATCATCCTTCCATTCTTATTTCCTTTGCTACCAAGTCGAGTAATGCAGGACAGGTCACATCCAAGTTGCATGTCATTGAACTTGGTGCTCAGCCAGGTTTGCTCATGAATCAATTTGTGGTTGTTATTATGTCATGTCCTCTCTTAAAATGCGACTGGTATAGATGTTTTTCCTTTTATGTATTTGGCATTCGTTGCCTTTTTGAATTTTAATGCTGTTGTGTAAATACAACTGGTATTGATGCTGAATGAGTGTTGTCCTACCACCAGGCTTTGTGCTGTTTTGTCACCTTGTGTTTTTGGCAAATCTTCATACTATCTTTGTGCTCTAGAGGGCCTTGAATTTGAGTTCTTGTTATTTTATGCTCCTGATTAGTTCATTGTTTTTATCAGGTAAACCAGGTTTTACGAAGAAACAGGCTGATCTTTTCTTCCCTCCAGATTTTGCGGATGACTTTCCTGTAGCAATGCAGGTATTGTTGTATAACTATAACGTTCGGAATGTTTTCCTTAGTGCAATATTGATGCAAAACTACAAGTTGTAATTTGTGCAGGTATCCAGTAAATACAATCTGCTGTATGTGATCACAAAGCTTGGGCTCCTCTTTGTATATGACCTTGAAACTGCTGCTGCAGTTTACAGAAATCGAATTAGTCCAGATCCTATTTTTTTGACAGCAGAGGCCTCATCTTTTGGTGGTTTCTATGCAATCAATCGACGAGGACAAGTTCTACTAGCTACTGTCAATGAGGCAACACTAGTGCCTTTTGTTAGCGGCCAAGTATGTCTATGATTTGATTTTATTTCTGTAACTATTGCATAAAGTCTAATCAGTTCCCATAGAATGATTCCTTGTATCTTTTCTTATATTATGATTAGTTTTCCCTTTTCTGAATCTGGTTCGGTTGACAGTTGAACAATCTGGAGCTGGCCATAAGTCTTGCTAAAAGAGGAAACCTTCCTGGGGCAGAAAATTTGGTAAGACAGACTTTATTGATTATCTTCTTCTTTTAATCATGTTTAATCCTGAATATTTAAAATAGAAACATTCAAATGGAGAACTTTCAATTTGTGTAATTAATAGTTGGGATGCTAGTACACTTTGTAACACGCATTAGAATTCATATATAGAAGTTTAATTAGGCAAGATGACACATTCACATCTATGACAGCTTTTCCAACCTTGCTGCAAAAATAGTTTAAAATACTTCTTGAAAAATAGCCTTTGAATCTTTTATACAGAGTAGGTTTGCATCATATATTTTACATTTGAACTGGCAAAGGATCAAGGTGGATCTCTGAGGCTTTCTGGAGACTTAATACTAGTTAGCCATGTCATCTGGTCATACCATGCTTCAATCATCATCACTCTCATCGTCCAAATCCTCCAGCTTATTGTAACTTTTGTATGTTGTCCTGCTATTTCACCCATGGGGATCAAAGACTTGGCTAGCCCATGTGCCGTCAATTTTTTTCTGACCGCTTTTTCTATGTTCTTTGCTACTTTGTCTACTCATTTCCTTCAATTTCAACTTGCTTCTTTTGATTTGTGCATGGATCTTCGCATGTTATCGTTTATGTCTTCCTTTTTTTTTTTTTTTTTTCCTTCAGATTCCCAGGAATGATTTATAGGCATCACCTCCTAACGTACTATCTACCTTTTGTTCCGATCCAAACAAGAATAAAGATTTCTTATTACATTCTCCTTTCCATGGTCAAATTTTTTTTTTCCCCATTATCATCCGAATTGTTTCTGCATGATACAGTGTTATCTTCTCTACAGTTATGAAGGTTATCTTTATTCCACTATTTCGTCTTTGTACTTCAAATTTCTAGTTTCATTTTCACTCCCACTGCCAAAATTTCCTCACATTTTGCAGTTGTCTTATAGAAACAAGCCTTCAATAATTGCAATTTTTTCGGGTGGGGCTTATATAAAGATTTTAATAATAATGAATGGTGTCAATCAATTTGGCTTAAAGTTGAGGATGAAGGCTAATGCTCTTCCACAAAATTTCTGGTGGTATATGTGTGTAATAAATACAAGGGCCTTCGTATGAATTTTGAAATAATTGTAGATATGGGAGGATTATTGTGCCGTTTATAGAGAAACTGGTGTAACTTTGTAAGTGGCCCAGTGGGAAGCAAGATTATGCACTTCAAGTGCCTTCCAATGAACTAGAAAGAAAAGAAGCAACAACATACAACATCCAATGAAAAGATAAAAGCAGGGTTGATGTGTTAAATGTTTTGTGTAAAATGTCATACACCTGCTATCATTTGCACACAGTTCTAATATGTTATAATTTTGTCCTTTTATTCCTTCATGGATTCAGGTTGTCCAGCGATTTCAAGAATTATTTTCTCAAACAAAATATAAGGAGGCTGCAGAACTAGCTGCGGAATCTCCACAGGGCATACTTCGCACTCCTGATACTGTTGCTAAATTTCAGGTATATTTGTGATTTAATGTGTATATCAATATACCCAGTCTACTACACATTTTTAGCCTGGCTACTTTGTGTTCTTGGACTTGTTTCCCTGTATTTTGTCCTTGTTTAGTTTGGTGTTCTGAGTTCTCAAACTGATATATAATGCAGAGTGTTCCTGTACAAGCTGGGCAAACACCACCATTGCTACAATACTTCGGAACTTTGTTGACAAGAGGAAAACTCAATGCCTTTGAGTCTCTGGAATTATCCCGCCTAGTTGTGAATCAGAACAAGAAAAATCTTTTGGAGAATTGGCTGGCTGAAGATAAGCTCGAGTGCAGTGAGGAGCTAGGGGATCTTGTGAAGGTTGGTTTGCAACCTTTTCTTTGTCATTATTTAACTTTTTTTTTTTGTTGATTAAATTTCACAATATGGTGACATTTTCATTTTAACAATTCTGAACATACTAGTTGAGCTTGCAATGAAGAATGGAATCCCTCAATTGATAAAGAGCATCTCTCTTTGAATTTGTGGATGAAACTATTGATAAGTACTTGTTTCTAAATATCAACAAAATGTAGTTCTTTACTAAGATCTATCCTTGAAAAGTTGTACTTGCTCGTTTTGCATCTGGTTATGATCTTTGCTTGTTTCCAAATTTTCTTCATGGCTTACATTCTTAGGGGGTAAATTCTTTCAGCTTTGACCATATATTGCCAATTATATTGTCAAATTTCTTCACTTTTTGTGAGATTTGCTGTTAAGGGAAAAAAAAATTCCCTCAGTATATGTTTATTGACAATCATGTTTCAAAATATTGGTGCTTGCTTTAATTGTAGACTGTGGATAACGACCTTGCACTGAAGATATATATCAAGGCAAGAGCTACCCCGAAAGTTGTGGCTGCATTTGCTGAACGGAGGGAGTTTGACAAAATTCTCATATATTCAAAACAAGTAAGTTCCATGCTTCATTATTGTCACTAGTGGAAAAAATGGCCGCTGTCTGCCTTTATTTAATGTCCTTGCTTTTTTGCATTCTTTCTTCCATTCTGCAGGTTGGGTATACACCTGATTATCTTTTCCTTTTGCAAACAATTCTGAGATCAGATCCCCAGGTATTCCAACATTACTTGCAAGATTGGAGAAATTTGTCTTTCTGCATAACTATATGGTCAGCTCTAGTTCATCATTGCCATGTCTTATCAATCATGCTAAGAAAACACTGTACATTATTTTAAAATATTTTTGGGGCATTCACAGTGACATTTGAGTTGACTAGAATGGCATCTCTAGTTTACTGTATAAATATATATCTTTTTGATGAAAAGTTTACTGTATAATATTTAACCTTGCATATGTATTTGATTTTTCTTTAGTTTTGTTAAGACAGGCACGTTTTTGGACAACTTGTAACTTTAGATTATGCATGACAGGGTGCTGTAAATTTTGCTCTCATGATGTCACAAATGGAAGGAGGTTGTCCTGTTGACTACAATACTATCACAGATCTCTTCCTTCAGGTACAATTATTGCATTTATTATGCTGATTTCCTCAGATTAATCATAATGGATCATACCCATATTAACTGAACCCTATCATGGAGCCTTGGGCTTGCAAATGTGCTTCATATGTTGCTTCTGCTGCACTCCGGGCATCCTTAAGATCATGACTACGCTTGGAATGCTTTTGAGGCCACAAGCCAAAAGTGGTTACAAATGAAATGGCTAAAAATCAGGAATTATGTTTCTTTCTGGTTGTATTATTGGTTGGTCAAACTTCATTATTTTTATGCTTTTGGGGAACAAATCCTTCTACTAAAGATCATTACTTTCTGTTTTGCAACTTTTCAAGCACCACTAATGTGATGTTCCCCCTTGGTTAAACTTTCTTTGCTTAATGAGAATTTTCTCTTGAACAACAATGTGGAATGGAAAAATTCTTACTTAAGGTGATATCTTTTTCAGAGGAATCTGATCCGAGAAGCAACAGCCTTTCTGTTAGACGTTTTGAAACCCAATTTACCAGAGCATGCTCACCTCCAGACGAAGGTTAGCAATTTTTGTCTTCTGTTCCGACTATTTCCCTCCCTTTTCTTTTTCCTTTTAGTAAACGCTAACTATTTCATGAAAACTAGTGTGATGATAATGCTCTTAATATCTAATGATTGTTACATTGTTTCTTTACAGGTTCTAGAAATTAATCTCGTGACATTTCCAAATGTAGCAGATGCTATCTTAGCTAATGGAATGTTCAGTCACTATGACCGCCCTCGGATTGCACAGCTATGCGAAAAGGCTGGTTTGTTTATGCGTGCCCTTCAGGTAATGGTCTTTTTAAGAGCTTCACTGTTGAATTTGACCTCCATCTGCTGCGTTTTCCTGCTTTCTGTATAGACTGACTGACCTTCGTGCTTCTATGCAGCATTATAGTGAGTTACCAGATATCAAACGTGTCATCGTGAACACCCATGCCATTGAGCCGCAGGTTGTAGTATGATTTATGCTTCTTTTTATAAGGAAGAGATCCGGTTTGAGACTAACTAAATTGTTTGTGTCAGTCACTTGTGGAGTTCTTTGGGACCCTTTCTCGAGAATGGGCACTAGAGTGCATGAAAGACCTCCTACTCGTAAATTTGAGAGGAAATCTTCAGATTATTGTGCAGGTATTTTTTTGATCTCTCTCTCTCTTTTTTTTTTTTCTTATTATATGACTTAAGATCTCCTCACATAGAGAAATTCCAATGAATGTTACTGCAGACTGCCAAGGAGTACTCTGAGCAATTAGGCGTGGATGCATGTATAAAACTCTTTGAGCAGTTTAAGTCCTATGAGGGTCTATACTTTTTCTTGGGGTCATACTTGAGTTCCAGGTATCTATCTTCTGCAAGATACAGCACATTTGAAATTTGACCATCTCTTCTGTCAATGCATTCTTATATTATTTTACATAACAGTGAAGATCCAGAAATACACTTCAAGTACATTGAGTCAGCTGCTAAAACTGGACAACTTAAGGAGGTCGAACGAGTGACAAGAGAATCAAATTTCTATGATCCTGAGAAGACAAAAAATTTCCTAATGGAGGCCAAGCTTCCAGATGCTCGGCCTTTGATAAATGTCTGTGACCGTTTTGGTTTTGTTCCTGATCTGACACACTACCTGTACTCAAACAACATGCTTCGATACATTGAAGGTTACATTCAGAGGGTAATATTTCGTTGAATTTTTTGTATTTACCTGCCTTTCTAAGGTGTTTGATACTTTCCATTTTCTGAAGCTGAGTCAACTGGATATTATCTTATGTTGTTTATTTGTTTTTCTTCTCAATAGGTGAACCCTGGAAATGCTCCTTTAGTGGTTGGGCAACTGCTAGATGATGAATGCCCTGAAGATTTCATCAAAGGTCTTATTCTGTCAGTCCGTTCTCTCCTTCCTGTGGAGCCTCTTGTTGATGAATGTGAGAAAAGGTATGCTATTTTCATTATTCCTTCCCATCTTATATTCTGTCCATTATATTCTCTGGTTTAACATTGTGCATTGCAGGAATCGTCTTCGTTTGCTCACTCAGTTCTTGGAGCACCTAGTCAGTGAGGGTAGCCAAGATGTGCATGTTCACAATGCTCTCGGGAAAATAATCATTGACAGCAACAACAACCCTGAACATTTTCTTACCACCAACCCTTACTATGATTCCCGTGTTGTTGGCAAATATTGTGAGAAAAGAGACCCTACCCTGGCAGTAGTGGCTTATCGACGAGGACAGTGTGATGATGAACTTATCAATGTAACAAATAAAAACTCTTTATTCAAACTTCAGGCCAGGTAATATTATATTTTTAGTTTTTTTGCCTTCTCGATTATAATGTTTCTAATTTCTGTAGAAGGGTTTCTAATCCAGTTTATTGTTTTGCATTACTGAATCCAATCTTTTCTTTCAGATATGTTGTGGAGAGGATGGATTCAGATCTTTGGGAGAAAGTTCTTAGTCCTGATAATGAATATAGAAGACAGCTTATAGATCAAGTGGTGTCTACTGCCTTGCCTGAAAGCAAGAGCCCAGAGCAAGTCTCTGCGGCTGTTAAAGCTTTTATGACTGCTGATCTTCCACATGAACTGATTGAGCTTCTTGAAAAGATTGTTCTCCAAAATTCTGCCTTCAGTGGGAATACGAATCTGCAGAATCTGTTGATATTGACAGCCATCAAGGCAGATCCATCAAGGGTCATGGATTACATAAATAGGTTAGATAACTTTGATGGACCTGCAGTTGGGGAGGTTGCTGTGGAAGCACAATTGTATGAGGAAGCATTCGCTATCTTCAAGAAGTTCAACTTGAATGTGCCAGCAGTAAATGTTCTCCTGGATAACATTAGAAGTATAGAACGTGCTGTGGAGTTTGCTTTCCGTGTTGAAGAGGATGCTGTTTGGAGCCAGGTGGCAAAGGCTCAGCTCAGGGAGGGCTTAGTGAGTGAGGCTATTGAATCATTTATTCGTGCAGATGATGCTACTCAGTTCTTGGAAGTTATTAGGTGTGCTGAGGATGCAAATGTATACCATGATTTGGTGAGATATCTACTAATGGTTAGGCAGAAGACTAAGGAGCCTAAAGTGGATAGTGAGCTCATCTTTGCATATGCAAAAATTGACAGGCTGGGTGAAATTGAAGAGTTCATTCTTATGCCCAATGTTGCTAATCTTCCAAATGTTGGTGATCGTCTCTATGATGAAGCCCTGTATGAGGCTGCAAAAATCATATTTGCCTTCATATCTAACTGGGCCAAACTTGCCAGTACACTTGTGAAGCTGAAGCAGTTCCAAGGTGCAGTGGATGCAGCTCGCAAGGCAAACAGTTCAAAGACATGGAAGGAAGTCTGTTTTGCTTGTGTTGATGCTGAGGAGTTCCGTCTAGCACAGATATGTGGGCTTAACATCATTATACAGGTGACCTGTTTGAAACTACCAATACACATTTAATAATATTACCTCATAGCATTACTAGGGTCATTGCAGTACTTTGAGATCATCTCTTAATGTCACAATGTCCTTATTCCAGGTGGATGATCTAGAGGAGGTTAGCAGCTACTATCAAAACCGAGGATGTTTCAATGAGTTGATATCGCTTATGGAAAGTGGTCTGGGATTGGAACGTGCACACATGGGTATCTTCACAGAGTTGGGTGTCCTGTATGCTAGATATCGTGCAGAGAAGCTAATGGAGCACATTAAGCTATTCTCAACCCGTCTCAATATTCCGAAGCTTATACGAGCTTGTGATGAGCAACAGCACTGGAAGGAGCTGACTTACCTCTATATTCAGTATGACGAGTTTGACAATGCAGCAGCAACAATCATGAACCATTCTCCAGATGCATGGGACCACATGCAGTTCAAAGATGTTGCTGTCAAAGTTGCCAATGTTGAGCTTTACTACAAGGCAGTTCACTTTTACTTACAGGAACATCCTGACCTTATTAATGATCTTTTGAATGTGCTCGCACTTCGTGTTGACCATACCCGTGTTGTTGACATAATGAGAAAGGTGCGTGCCTGAGGTTTCTGATTCAGATTGCCTTGGATTTAGCTCTTTTCTCTCTCACTTTTAAAAGAATTATCCAGGGAGGCTAGTTCAATGAGTTTTTTTTTTTTTTTTTATTATTATTATTAAAAAAATTTGTTTTTAATTTTATGGGTTTCAGGCTGGTCACCTGCTTCTTGTGAAGCCATACATGATTGCTGTCCAGAGCAACAATATATCCGCTGTAAATGAGGCTTTGAATGGGATCTATGTTGAAGAGGAAGATTATGAGAGGCTGAGGGAATCAACTGATTTGCATGATAATTTTGATCAGATTGGACTTGCACAGAAGGTGAAAATGAACTAATTTTTATTTTTGTATTTTTTCTTCCTTTATCCCACTTCAAAGTTCAAACTTCTTGGCATATGTTTTTACAATATTTTTCTCCCTTTTTTGCTTTTCACTGTCAATTAATTCACATTATCTTTCCAGATTGAGAAACATGAACTTCTTGAGATGAGGCGTGTTGCTGCATATATTTACAAGAAAGCAGGTAGATGGAAGCAGTCAATTGAGCTGTCTAAAAAGGATAAAGTTTATAAAGATGCAATGGAGACGTGCTCCCAGTCTGGTGATCGTGAACTTGCTGAGGAATTGCTTGTCTACTTTATTGAACAGGTGTGCATTTTCAATCTTTCTGTATTTGTGCTACACCTAAACACACCCATGCTCACAACTGAAGCTAAAGCTTTTGGACATGAGGGAGAGTGATGTGATAATAAGGAGGTAATGATGAGAAGTAGGCAAAGTAGTTGTATGGAAAGATGTGAAAAATAATTGAAAAATTGGTAATGCAATAGAAACATGTGAATAAATGATTGGAAAATAGAGTAGAAGTGGAGGGAAAAAAAAATTTCGGGTGGTAAATTTTTCTTTTTGTTGTTTCCAAACACACCTCAAAGATGGCAAACCAGTCCAATATTGATTTGCATCTGTGGGGACATGATGGTGATGAGTTGAAATTTTGGTTGGCTGGCTGTTCTGTGCAGGGAAAGAAGGAATGCTTTGCTTCATGCCTTTTTGTTTGCTATGATTTAATTCGGGCAGATGTTGCACTTGAATTGGCTTGGATGAACAGTATGGTGGATTTTGCTTTACCATACCTAATGCAGGTAGAGTTCATTTGTCTTTGATGCTTTCAATATTTGTTTTGGGCTGGTTTCTCTTCCTTTCTCTGACATCTGCCTTCTAATGTAGTTTATTCGTGAATACACGGGCAAAGTTGATGAACTCATCAAGGACAAACTCGAAGCACTTAGCGAAGTGAAAGCTAAAGAGCAGGAAGAGAAGGATATGGTTGCCCAGCAGGTAGCTTACTGGAATCTTCATTCATTTCTTCCACTTTTTTAGATTGGTATGCCTCAGGTGGTCTCTGACAAGGGTGTGTTTATTTTGCAGAACATGTATGCTCAGTTGCTGCCTCTTGCTTTGCCAGCGCCACCAATGCCAGGTATGGGAGGATCTTACGGGCCACCCCCACCCATGGGCCCCATGGGGATGCCTCCGATGCCACCATTTGGCATGCCTCCGATGCCGCAAATGGGTGGTTACTGATCCCAGGGAATGTCCATGGGACAGGATTGGGTTTGCGAGTTTCATTTGGGATTCTTTATTCTTGTTTCTTTCTCCTATCTCCAAAAGGCTGGGCGTGATCTCAGTCCTATTTTTGATATTATTTTGTTGTACTGGGCGCGCGTTTTTTCATTTTACTATCAGGCATTTGTAGTTGCCCTTGAGGCCGAGCTTAGCATTCTTCGATTGATGTAATGATGATGTTTTTTAAACACTTTGCTGGTTAAGGTTGTATAACAACATTGTTATTGTAATGCGGGTGGTGGTCCCACCTATGTAGTCTCAAAATTATCAATTAAAACCATTATTATTTTTTTTTTGTTTCATTTAATCTCATTCAAATCAAGACATGCCAATAATTGTACGCCTGTAGTGCCTAATTTTCATTGTTTTATTATGCGAAGTTTGTATGATTGTTATTCTTACCTCTTTGTTGTAACAAACAATGACATTGACAGAAGTGTATCCGAGAAACAATTCATTTACATGAATTGAGTTAATCAAACCAAATTCATTGCCATTTATTGTTCTTACTTATACGTTATAAATTTTCTTACTCTTTTTAACTCTTTACTTAGGTAAGCTTAGCGACCATATGCCCTTGCAGGCCATCCATTAAGACGACGATGCATGATCTCTTCCGTACTTGCATGGGAAAAATTTCAGCTCATGCTGCTCCATAACGCTGTTCATTGACTGCGTTTTTGGATGCTTGTTTAGCTATTTGCTTGTTTAGATCAATAAATTGATTCCTCGACCATGCTCGATTTCCGAATATTGGAATTCAATTCAAGGCTCTTGGCCCTCTGAAACAAACCTTACAGGTTGATGCCAGGCAACATCTTTTGGCTGGGTTTGCGGTGTGTTGCCACTAAATTGCCGGGTATCTTGGAACATTTAAACTCGTCATCCTGAAATCTTTAACACTTCAAAACTAAAAGCCCCTCCAACTCCAACCCTCCTTTTCCTTTTCTCCTGCACCATCAAACGTTAATCATGAGCCATTCCATTTGTTGGAGGCCTTGGGAAATGAGGTTGTTTAATTGCGTTCGTCCGAAAACGAAAAGAACCATAAAAATATGAATGTTTCGCTTGTTTGCAACTCGATAACTAATATAATCGATTAGCGTTTCGTGTATGTATGTCAGTAGTTTTGTGCTGGGAAGTACTTGGGAATTGAAATCTGAAAAAGACGAAATAAAAGGAAGGAGACAAAATCCCTTGCGAAAATATATGTAACCAAAGGCAATACGCAGAAGGCTGATAAAAATAAGAATTCGATAATAGAAAGAAAAAGAAAAATGTGGTGGACGACTAACATTGATGCTGGAGCAATTTACTGGATTTGTCGCGTTGCCGATTATTCAGACAATTTGCATTGCGACTGCGTTGGTACAAGCGCAAAACGACTGGGGGCCATGATAGCAGTACGAGGCTGGCTGCCTTCCAAAAAGCAAATGAATCATCTTCATCTCCTCTCTCCTACGCCACGCACCTGACGCGTCCAAAGCCCTAAACACGACTTCATTTCAACGCTCCCATTTCTCTCCCCTTTCTTTAAAGCCCATTCCCTCGTTCCCTGGAATCATTTCCATAGCAGAATCCATGGCTCTCTCCGTTTCTGATCTCCCCACCATTCTCTCATTGCTGACCAATTCCCTGAGCAGTGACCAGAACCTGCGAAAGCCGGCGGAGGCTGCCCTCTCTCAGTGTGAAAGCTGGCCAGGCTTTTGCTCTTGCCTCATGGTAATCCGTTCTCTATCCTATCCGTTGCCGATTCATTGGTTGCTGTTGTAATTCTATCGATCACCGGACAGGAATGCATGCATCTGATCGATCATTGGATTCTTGACATCTAGAATCTTGATAGATGTGATTCTGAAGAAAACATTACAAGACACTTTTTTTTTTTATATACATTTTGTTTTCTTAATTCCAATCCTATTCTGCTGGAATGTTGGTGGCACCAAGCGATATTGCTGTGTGAGATGAAACTGATGGGCTTCTATGTCACTGCCCTAACCATATGATTTTTCGAACATCTTGCCATTCTGTCAGCGGCTAGTGGTGACAGATTGGTGGCATGGTTGCAGATCTCTGCCTCCTGCACGTGGAATCCTGTTCTCAATGCATTCTTGCATTTCTTGAGGCCTAGGTTGATACATTTCTGTCCAATTATGTGTGTGCAGCTGTCATGTGACTTGTTTAATGGATGTTCATTTTGGCAGGAAGTAATCACAGCAAAGGATTTAGCTTCTCAGGCAGATGTCCGTCTTATGGCTTCGGTGTACTTCAAGAATAGCATTAGTCGGTACTGGAGAAATCGGCGGGATTCCCCGTAAGTTCTATGTTTCTCTTCTTGTGCCTTCTTTATTGTATTTCTTATTGGCTTTATTTTGTAGAAGTAGAGAACGCAACTGAGACTTGGACCCTAAATTGCTCACACACATACAGATGCAGGTCTTCTAGTTGGAACAATTTGAGGATCAATTACTCATACACATAGAGATGCAGGTCTGCTAGTTGGAATAACTTGAGGATCTAAATTTCTCTTTGCCATTCTCATATCTGTTTGCAGAGGAATAAGCAGCGAGGAGAAGATTCACCTTAGGAAGAAGTTGCTATCACATTTAAGGGAAGAGAATTATCAGGTTAGCACTGTGATTGATTATTTTTTATGGTGGATAATTCCGTTGGTTTTTGGTAATTGTATTTACAGGTCATGTTATCGATCCTAAATATTCATTTCTGATATTGGAAACTGTGATTGAGTTGAATCACTGCCATTCAACCTAATAAGAAATGAGAATGTTGAAACCTAAGTTACCTAATGATGGCTCTCTAATATGGCCTAAAATCAGGAAGTATCATGTAGCCTTGATATAGAAAGTGAATTAAATTTGTCTCGGACATAGTTGGAACTAGGTGTTTTGCTTTTTTAGGGTTCACAAAATGTTCCCATTGCAGAATTCCTGACTCCTGAGTGTAGGTGCACTGCTTTGAGAGTGGTCGCTGGTCTCAGCTGGTGAGCAGAACTAGATTGTCTACTTTTTGGGCACTGAAATGTGAGCTAAAAACTAGCTTAAACAATTAAATAAAAGTAATAGCTGTGTCAGTCCCAACTGCAATTCTTTTTTAGTTTACTGATACCTGATGCATATAACTGTAGGACCTAGGCAATATTTTGGTTTTTTTGGTTTCACCCATTGCAGTATTCCTGACTCCTGAGTGTAGGTGCACTGCTTTGAGAGTGGTCACTGGTGTCAACTGATGAGCAGAACTAGATTAGTCTGCTTTTTGAACACCGAATTGCAAGCTGAAAACTAGCTTAAACAGTTAACTAAAAGTAATAGCTGTGTCTGTCCCAACTGCAGCTCTTCTTCGGTTTGCTGATATCATATGGAATTAAGTATTCAGTTATGACCATTTGTTAGTTGCTTTGTGCTTCAGGGGTTTCCTTGGGATTATACTTCGTTGATTCAAATCTATTTTCTTGTTTGTTATGTGTGTGATCATCAGACTGGGTATCAATACTTGGAATGACATCTGGATTTGCGTCCATTGGTTGCTCCGAGTTGAGTCTTTGCTCTTCTACAATGCTGTTAGAGAGGCTAATGCAATAATTTCAATTCCTTGATGAACATTAAAATTCAATGGAATTATTATTCTTCGGAGATGCAAACTAGATAGAAAGTTTAAGCAGTCTTTTGGTTCAGCTTATTAGGCTTCTGAATGATTGCTTTGTAGTTTGAACTTTTTGGTGCTTGTCTTCTGCAATTAAGCTTTTCTGCTGTAAATTCACTAACCATTGTTTTATTTGATAATTTTGTTTTTCTGCATTAATTATGTTTTGTGCATATGATTATTCACACAGATTGCAGTTCAGCTTGCTGTCCTGATTTCCAAAATTGCTCGCATTGATTATCCAAAAGAGTGGTATGGAACCCATCACTTTTATCTTTTAATTCTTTCCTTCTTACAGCTCCTTGCAAACTAAGAAGGCTGAGCTTATGAGAAAGTTGCATGCTTTCTGTTCCAATGAATTTTACTCCCAAACATGTTTCCTAAATCTTAAATTTATGTTATTTTATAAAAAAAGTTTTAAATTTGGGTTAGGATGGTGAATTTCCTTAACTACTACTGTAATGGACTGACCTTGCAAAGATTCCCCAGTTACCTTGAGCGTAATGGTGTTGCAACTTGATTCATTATATGATCGTCAGCAGCTTTGTTGTTATTATTAGCAACATCATTAGACTTGACCTAGCTATGTAGGTTGGCCTTATGAACAATTTCTGAATTTTTGCGAGTCATGATTGAGGTCCTCACTGCAGGTGAGCCAACAACTTTAGACTTTCTAAACATTCAGTCCAAGTCCTTCTACCTCTCTCAGTCTCTTGAATTCATTAAATTCTAGTCCCTTAGCATGCTATTAGTTACATCTTGCTGTGAAGGAAATGTTCAAACATTTCTTCTTTAACATTGGAATATTTGCATGAATGCAAAATTTCTCTTCTAGTCATCCAGTGAACAGAATTTGTGGCAGCAAGCTTGTACTTTGCTAATGGGAGGGGTCCCCTTTTTAGACCATGATGATGGTAATGGAAGGCCCACAGGCTTGTTTCCTACATCATTGGATATCAAACTCTGTTTGATTTGAGTAAACATTTTCTAATGGTAGCTAAAAAGAGCTTTAAAATGCATTAGGTGGTTGATTCTGTCATTGGTGAATTATTAATGTTTAATGAGTGAATTTCCCGTCTTGTCATGTGGTATGGTTTTACAGGTTTCATTCAACTGTGAATGTCAATGGGAGAATGTGTGTCCTTTTATTTTATTTGTAATGTGACAGTACTGATTATTCTTGCTGTTGGAATGACATTCAGGCCAGAGCTGTTTTCAGTTTTAGCACAGCAGCTTCAGTTGGCAGATATCCTTACTTCACATAGAATTTTTTTGATTCTCTTCCGTACATTGAAGGAATTGTCATCAAAACGTCTTACTTCTGATCAGAGGAACTTCTCAGTGGTATGATATGTGCTGTTTTAGTTCTAATTACACTTGCTTTTTCCATTTTTGTTGTGCACTTATATCAGAGGAACTTCTCAGTTGCTTATTTGCATCCTGATGTGTCGATAGATTAGCTCTAGCAATTTCATATTGTCGCTGGTTGGCACATGCTGTTCTGGATATAGAATTCCATTATTATCGGTGATATGTTACTTCATGAATGAAAAGCATGCATGATTGGCCTCATTGCTTTCCATCCTAGGATGGAAATTACTCCTACCAATTGCAATTACCATGTTTAGTCTTAGTATTTCTTGCATTTGCAGATATGCTCCCAATTTTTCGAGTACTGTTGGCACCTCTGGCAGAGTGATGCACAATCCATATTGAATAATTTTACGGCACTAATGCAACATTTTCCTAGTGATGTTTCTGGGAACAATCTGAATGATCTATTTTTAACCTGCGAAAGATGGCTGCTATGCTCAAAAGTTGTACGACAATTGGTGATTTCTGGGTTTCCTAGTGATGCAAACTCTGTTCAGGTAAACTAGCACTGTTCACTAGAATAATGTTTTATTTTCTTCCTTGTATATTTAGTACTAAGTTGAATTAGCACTCATCAACTTCTTCTTCTTCTTTTTTGTTGTTGGGGACTGTCATTTGCCATTATCATATGTCTATTTAGGAGGTTCCAGCTGTCAAGGAAGTTTGTCCTGCATTGTTGAAAGCTGTTCAGTCATTTCTTCCCTACTGTAAGTATCTCCCTGATTCATGTTAGTGTGCAACCATATACATTTTTCTTGCCCTCTTTATAATTTTCTCATTGGCATTTCACTAGTGTTGGTTGAATTGTTTAGTTCAAACTGTTGTTTTTTGTCTCTCAAGTTCACATCACATTATTATATTGTTTCCATATACCCTAAAATGGGCTAATTTACAATTATGATAAATTTTACAGTGTTTATTTTGCAAATACCCTACAGTTTGTGATAGAAAATTGTAAATACACAGTTGTTATCAGTGCCAAGGACGACTGAGCCCTGGGCATGGAGTGCACAAGTGAGATGAGCACCCAAGTCGAGTGAGGTTCATATAATATAATATTAAATAAATGTAATAATATATGTAATTTATGAGGAAATATTCAATATGTTCCAAATTATAGCCGTTACGATTAAAGGTGTGGATGGTAGAGGATGGAGTTGCCACTGGTTTCTTCAAGCTGGTCCACAGCAGAGATTCTATGGCTGTTTGCATGGTTGTGCAATAGGAAGGTGTTGGACACCCACTGCTTCCCGAAATTGGATTTCCTACTAGATGTTTGCTGGAATTTCAAACTGAAACGCATGTTCTTTAACAGAAACACTGATTCCAGCATTTTCAAATAGATTTCATGGCTCTCCAATTTAAGTAGAAATGGATTTAAAGTTTAAACACAACAAATACAGTGTAAATATTCAAATTCCATGTTACCGGCCATCAAAGAGAAAAAAAATGGTACCATCCTAGTGCTAAAGACTTCAACAGCAGGGTTTTGAAAAATACTTAAATAATAACAAAACCGTGGGTAACATGTGATGTCTGCAAAAGTCAACCTCAAATTTCATTTTACGACTATGGTAAATATTAGGGGTGGGAATCGGGGCGGGTCAACCCCCGCCCCGACCCTATCCGACCCTATTTTATACCGGGGCGGGTCGGGGTTATGTACCCGGGCGGGGCGGGGCGGGCCAAGGGGTGAGAATTTTTTACAAACTGCGGGTCGGGGCGGACTGGCGGGATGCCGACCCGCTTATATGAAGCAACTGTATAAATATTAAATAGTTCATCCCATAACAGAAACGGAACTTAGCTC
>JAXCLR010000105.1:8176482-8203579 GCA_035584095.1 Annona squamosa
ATTTAATATAGATTTGTTTTTATACTTGATAGGTTCATAAATTCTTAAAAATTTCTTACTTAACCCGTAGTTTTTGCCCGACCCGTCATCCCGAAATCGACCCGTTCGCAACTCGAATTTTGTCCCGAAACCTAATAAAAAAAAGTAAGGGTCAAACCGATCTTGTCTCGACTCGGAAAAAAATAAGGGTCAAACTAGATTTTTGAAAGTTAGGGTCAGGGTTGGGCACACCCTGACCCGCCCCGACCCGCCCCGATTCCCACCCCTAGTAAATATCTAATCTCTCTTCATGGCATTGGAAGGAAAATTTGGAAAAGGAGCTGTGCTTTATGTATTGTGCTGTATTGGTTCCTTTTATTATCTTCTTCATCCATTGCTCAATTTTATGTCATTGTTTAATACTTTAACATGCGGGCAAATTTACAATTAAAGCAATGTTAAAGTGTTTATTTTGCAAGTACCCTGCAGTTTATGATGGACAATGTTAATACCTGAGTCTCAAAACATATGGGTTAACAACAGCTAATGAAGTGCTTTATTTTGGGGTTATTTTCGCTAAGCCATGTTATTCTTGATCAACTCATTGAGAGCATTGGTCCATTAAACATGATTAGGAGTATCTATTGCTAATATTGAATCTGTTGTGGTTTGGTCTGCATCATGTTATGTTTTCTTTGTAATTTTCAGTTACCCCCTTCCTTTGATCTAGTATGTTGATTTTTCTGCTTTTGGAATAGTAATCTTTGGTAATCAAATATGACTGGCATAGTTGTATCAATGAAGCCATGAATGGAGTGTACAAATGATATATTTGTATTACTGGAACAACAATTGGAGGTTCTAAATGTATATTCCTGTCAGTGGAGCTTGAAATGTGTATCTATATTGATAGAGAAGCAAAATTGGGAGAAAGGTATCACCCATTCACGGTCAGTTTACTCAGTTGCAGAAGTGTTATGCAATCCTTTTTTTTATATTACAAGATAAGGGTTCAACAGATTCCTGCCTTGATTATATGATTGTTCTTGTCAAATTTCTACAGATTCCAATGTTGATTATTGATTTTTTGACTCTTTGAGACTACTATACTTCTATATTGATTTTACTTCTACGATGCTACTAACCTGTTTCCATTCACTATCAAATTTTAGTTTTAGCAGATAATTACGTCTCACCAGGTTTGCTTTCTGCTTATTTAACTATTTGTCTTGGTGCTGCAGATCTATCCTTTGAAGGACATCAAAAGTTGAAGGACTTCACAACAAGGGCGTGTGTTAAGTTGATGAAGGTTTTGATTATGATACAGAATAGACATCCTTATTCATTTGGGGATAAAAGCGTGCTTCTGCCTGTCATGGAATTGTGCTTGAATAAAATTACAAATCCAGGCCCAGAAATTACGAGATTTGAGCAGTTGTTGATTCAATGTATGGTTGTGGTGAAGTCAATACTTGAGTGCAAAGAATATAAACCAAGCCTAACTGGTCGCATAGTTAATGAAAATGGGATCAGTTTAGAGCAGACGAAGAAGAACATCACCTCTGTCATTGGTGACTTCCTTACCTCTCTTTTGCCTAGTGAACGTGTGGTTTTGCTGTGCAATGTTTTAGTAAGGAGGTAAATGCTCTGTGAAATTTCTTCATTTTGTCATTTTAAGAATGTCTCACCTGTTTGTAGCTAGTCGTACCTGGTTTACACTTTTTGTCTCGTCTAGTGACTGAATCCATCATAAAGATGATGCAGTGTTGCTATTCATGCATATCTCTGATTCTTCTATATTTCGTTTATATATTTAACTCATGAATATTAGGCATGTGAGTTTTGCTATCAGTCAGAATAATCTCGCTTCAAAATTTGCTAACTGTTGCTATCTTCGGTAAGAGAATTGTGGTAATATATGATTTCATTTCAAGATTTAAGTATGCCTTCCTCTTCGTCCTTTTACTATACTTGAGAAGCAGTTCCACGGAAAATGATATTAGACCCTTGCTGTTCTTACACGGTACAAACCATCATGTTGTAATCAAATTTAGGTGAACGATGAATTTGAGGACCATTCAGTTATTCTGGATATTAAAATTTTTTTTATCTGAAACTTTTATGTTCCTTGATATGGAAAATAATATTTTGCAAACAATCTTATAAATTTCTGTTTGTAGAATGGTTGGCTTGGATTTGATCAGAGTAGTGAGGGTACCATGTTGTTTGAAAATGTGTTCCATAGGTGTATTTCTCATACTTAAATGCAAATGGACTGTTTGGGAAAGTCGAAAATTTTTGTGACGTTTTTTCGCTAGCATGAAAATTCAAGATGTGGAATGCATTGTACGGACCAGCAGCAACCAAAGGCCTGAAGGCCATTAATTTCTTTTAGCCAGCAGTGGGTGAGAATGCCTACTGGAGGCAAGCAATAGTTGTTGACGGCATCCATGAGAATGGTTGGTACGGCTGGCAGCGCATAGACAACTGGCAGTGGTGAAATGACAACATTTTCGCAAACGCACTCAGCAATATGAAAAGTTTTTAAGAAAATGGGCTAGTTATTGGCTTTACCAAACAGACCCAAAGTCTTATGTATCAGTTGGTAGTTGTTGACTTGATTCCTGAGGGTTTCCATTCATTAGGTGTCTCTATGTTATCCTGCAATACCCTGTTGTCCAACTAAACATCTGGAGTCCAACTTTCCTATTTGGGTATGTTGAGCTTCAAGCCATTTCTCCTCTGTTGCCTTTGCCATTGAGTATTTTGGGAAGTATCTATTCACTCCAACAGATCTCCTCACTCATTGCAGTGAGAGAGGCATATAGTCTATTTGGGTGTTAGAAAAAAAAAAAAAAAAAAACATAATACTGAAAAATCTGAAGTTACCAAATACCTCTAGTTCCTATGCAAACTTCAATCACGATTAATTTTATTATCTTTTCAAATTCCAGCTGTAAAATATTTGGTAGATGCACACTGTGCACTGGACCATTGTTCTGGCGCAGGAGACCATTTGGAGCCTGCCTGTATGTCTGTGCTTGGTCCAGCTTGCAATATGCAAATGAAGTCTTGTCAATTATGACGATGTACTTGGTAGATGTTCACACAACATGCCACCTAGTCTTCCCATAAATCAAACTGATGCTAAATGGCACATTGGTACCTAGGCATCTGTCAATGTATGAAGTTTCGATAGCGATGTCAAAATGAGCTAGCCATTCTAATCATATATTTTAGTGTTGATAGAACTGGCATACACAACGCGTTTTGCAGAGATCCAAATTGGATTAACCATTGGGTTGCTGATGTCCTTCATGTAGTTGTGTTGCTGTGGAAATAATTTTACTGAGATATGAATGCATTCTCAGTTCTTCAGATGTTAAATGTTTATTAAATTTTATTAATGCAGTCTTTGTTCTCACATGTTAAGTTGATTTTAGTGTCTTTTATCAGACTCCTGAGGAAACTTTGTCTTTGCCCTTTAACAGGTATTTTGTTTTCACAGCAAATGATTTAGATGAATGGTACCAGAATCCTGAAACTTTTCATCATGAACAGGATAAAGTTCAGTGGACAGAGAAGCTACGGCCATGTGCTGAAGCTGTATACATTGTTTTATTTGAAAACTATAGGCATGTGGGTAGTTCTTCTTTTAAGTTTTTTTAAAAAAATTCCTGGTCCATTTTTGGTCAAACATTTTACTTCAGTTTTTTGATAGAATTATTGTCTAATTTCAGTTGAATTATATTATAATGCGTGCATCAGTTGTGATGCTGGTCTGCTTTCTTCAGCTGCTAGGTCCTGTGGTTGTTTCCCTTCTGCGTGAAGCAATGAATGGCTGTCCCCCGTTGGAAACCGAAATTACTTCAAGAATGCTTTTTAAGGATGCTGCTTATAGTGCTGCTGGACATGTCTATTATGAGCTCTCGAGTTATCTCAACTTCAAAGAATGGTACTGTTGTAAATTTTATATATTCATTACTCCCAGTTGTATTGTTCTTAAAATCTCTCCTTTCTTCAGCCTCACACCCATCCACTTATATTATCACTCATCTTAATTAACACAAATACAATCACACATCTAGATTCCTGCACAATATACAGACGCATAATGCACTCGCATGCAGGGTTTTGAAAACAGCACTAGACCAAGCCAGGTGGTCTGATTGGTCCAACCATGAACCTGTCATAACCTGGTTGGCTAGTGACCCCAGGATGCCAGTTTCTTAAATCACTGCTTGCATGTATACAAGCATATAAAAGCATGCAAAAATATGTTAACACTGTTGTGCACCACTCTCTCATATATGCAAAAATACTTGGTTATTGGAAAACAATTTAGAGGTTTTGATTTGGATTAACTTGGAAATGCTCTTTATGGGTAAATTGGTACACTTTTCACGCCATTCATCATGGTCGTCAACACTTGTTTATGACGAGTAAGGTTTGCTTCATCTCTGATGAGTGTATATACTAGCTTGCTTAACTATTTTGGTCACTGTTGTTTATTGATTTTATTATCTTGCTGGGTTGCTAAAATAGATATAAACTAGAAAAGGAAATTGATTACAACGGTTTTCGTCCGTAAAAAATGATTCTGAGGAAAGTTATCTATTGCTAAGCGATCTGTTGTGCAAGTATAAAGGAAGATGGGATTATCTATAGTTTTTCCATGCAAGGAAATCAGTTCTCACACAAAATATCATGCTTACAAATCCAACTCAGATATCTTGTTCATGTCCATCCATTTATTTTTACGAGGAACTTGAAACGTTTCACTTTATAAACTTTTATTTTCTCAATTGACAGGTTTAATGGAGCTTTGTCCCTGGAACTCTCTAATGACCATCCAAATATGCGCATTATCCATCGGAAAATTGCAATGATACTGGGACAATGGGTTTCTGAGGTTAAATACATTTTCTGGTTTTCCTTCCACCTTTTTCTTTCTATTTCCTTTTGTCCTTTTGATTTCTTAATTTAGACTAAGATTATTTTAACTAGCTGTATCTCCTTTGCCCTGCGAATTACATAGAAGCTTGCAAAATATATGTCATTTGTTAATTGGCCATTGCTTGTGGTACTTGTACATCTCAGGTTGTGTTGCAATCAACTGAACCTACAATCTATTTGCAAAACCTCAAGCCATGGCCAAACAAACATTATTAATAAAATCTCCACCCTGAACTCTAATCTAGTCCCTATCAGGTTGATTTTAGTGACAGGTTTTGGTTCAGCCTCTGTTGGACAACAAATTCGCTGATTTTTTTTTTTTTAAATAACAAATTGCACATCCTTTGTTTGAATACTCAATTTTTTATCCAGCATAAGAAATAATCATCTCTGATGTGGTTGGTTTGGAATGTTCTGCTGGTACACGGATTATTCTAAAGTTACTCACACTATTGTAGGCATTTCTTACAGGAATTTTGCAGTGTTTATTATTGTTAGTTATTGACTTTTTATTCATTCATTTCATTTTTATGGTCAAATACTGAATTTTTAAGTTTATTTGCTATCTTATCATGTATTTGTCATTGTTTTCTCATGATTATTGTTCTTGTTCCAAATTTTTGGAATTTGGGGCTTGATATTCTGGCAGGTCAAAGGAGACATGAGAAGGCCAGTCTACTGTGCTCTGATCAGATTACTTCAGGACGATGACTTGGCTGTTAGAGTATGCCTCTCTCTCTCTCTCTCTCTCTCTGTTTTTTTTTTTTCAATCCGAACTATTGATCAGTGTTCTCGATAATTCAGTTTGTATTAATGCAACATTTTCTCATGTTCATTTTTGCTTCACATGTTTGTCCTTGTCAACCTTATATTTTCATTACCTCAGTTGGCAGCCTGTCGGTCAGTATGCTTCCTTATTCAGGAAGTGAACTTTTATGTACAAGATTTTAGTGAGCTTCTTCCTACATGCTGGGCATTGTGCTTTAAGTTGGTAGAAGACGTCCAGGAGTTTGACTCAAAGGTTAGTTTATGTTTATATGATTGTCCAGTTTTATGGTCTAGTTTATACCTTCTTCAAATCTCTTTTGCCTCCATTTCCCCTTTCTTTTGTAACTTCTTTTATAGATGTGTTTTGTATTGGTAGATTATCTTACTGGCTCTTTCTTCATTTGACTAGAAGAGGTGTTTATAATATCGTACTGATGATTTTAATGTCAATACAATATTTAGTATGCTAAATATGCTACAGCTAGTGATTCATCCATTGGTTCAATCCTTTATGTATTTTCTTTTTATTCACTGTTCACTTCTATTGTCGTTGGTTCTTTCTAAACCTGACAATAAATTTTGAATAATCTCAACCATGAAAAGTTGCCTACATTATTCTTGCACAATTTTGCATGCTTTCTGTGTGTTGATCTGCATCAGCACCTATCTTCTTGTATATCTTTCACGGAATGCATCCAAAAGAATCATTTTGCTTATCATTCTGCCACTTAGAAGCATTCCCAATTGTTGTATCTGAGAAGTTTAATGCTTCCGGTAATATTTGAGGGGATAACCTGCAAATCTTTACTTGTTTTATGACTGGTTATTTCATTTCTCCATATTTTATCAGGTCCAGGTTCTAAATTTAATTTCTGTGCTGCTTGAGCATGTCGGCGAGCACATTGCTCCTTTTGCAAACAAGTTAGTGGAGTTTTTTGAGAAGGTGAGATTTGTCCTAATTCTGTTTTTGCCTTTATTTTTCTATCGAAATCGTTACCGTGCAATCAAACATCTGTAACTTGTAATGGATCTGCTTATATGGTTAAGTATAATGAATTGGTATAATAGGTATAATTCAACAGAATGTAAATGAATTCTTACTATACAGTCAAATATCTCTAATTTAACAAGGACACACACACACACACATATCATATGATTGAATATTGACAAAATTTTATAACATTTTAGGATTTGTGTAAATTTATCTAATCGATTTTCATATCACACATTTGACTTCGTGCATATTCAGATGTTATGTTCTGCATTGGCCTTGATTGAAGTGATTTTGATTGTATTACTTGTTAGTGCTAAGGTTGATGTTTTGCTTGGCTTCTCACCAGAATATTATGGTGAACTTATGCTGAAAAGGTCCAGCAAGACTTCGGTGATGTCCTCCTCATTGACAAGGACATCAGATCTCTCAAAATTTCCTGTAGCATTGGATTTTCTTCTGCTAGATGTTTTTGGGACTGTCCTTGCACACAATATGCTCCTGTGTATGCAAGTTCTGTTGGTGTTGATTCCATTTCTTGTTGTGTGATCAGGTTTGGGAGGAATCCACTGGTGAAAGCCTGCTGCAAATTCAGCTTCTAGTTTCTCTGAGAAATTTTGTGGTTGCATTGGGTTGTCAGTCAACTATTGCGCACAACATGTTATTTCCTATCCTGCAAAGGGGCATCGACATAAATAACCCTGATGAACTCAATCTTCTGGAGGATAGTATTTTGGTTAGCACTTCTTTTTGACTTGTTTTTTGTGCTAATTTTTCCTAAATGTTTTCACTATTTTTGCATAAATATAGTATCAAATTTTTGAATGGATTTGTTGCTATGCAGCTTTGGGATTCAACTCTCTCTCATGCTCCATCAATGGTTCCTCAACTGTTAGAATTCTTTCCCCTTTTAGTGACAATTATTGAAAGGAATTTTGATCATTTGCAGGTAAGCTACTTGTATTTAAGTTTATTATCGTTGTTTTAGGGATGTAATTAACATCGTGGTATCCTTGCAAACATCAGTTCCACTTTTATTGCAGTATTTAATAAATGTGTCTAATCTCTCTTGTTTATTCGATTGTGTTTGCTAAACCCTATCCTTCTTTTTGGTACTTCTCTGTAGTCTTCTTGCTTTTCCCAATAGCTACTGATGTTAATCACTTTTTTTTTTTTTTCCCCGGGGGTATGTTAGGAGCCTGATAGAAATTTTTGGTAAAAGAGGTGGGAAAGAGAATCTGGAAAAGTGGAGTAAAAAAGAAGAAATGTTCTGATATGATAGGGATAATGATCAAAAAAAAATTATTGAAGGTAAAGCATACAGGTTTTTGTATGGAAAGATGGTGGATTTACAAATGATTGGGAATATGGGTAATAATGCTGAAAAAGTATTGCTGTTTTTTGTTGAAAAGCCATGTCAAGGATTAAAAAGAGGGTAGAGGTTTTCACGCCTGATTTCCTCTTAATAAATGTTCCCTTTGTTTTTATCTAAACATCAGTTCTGTCATTATTTTTTTGTTATTATTATTATTATTAATTTTTTGAGATGCATGGCTTTTCATGAGTGTGCATGGATGCATGCTTCTGGACAAAATTTCTCAAAAGCGGTTAATTAATATAGCAGCTTTTCCTAATCTCACATGAAAAACGAGGCTTCTGAATTGCAGATTGCAGTTAGCATACTCGAGAGCTACATAGTTCTTGGTGGATCTGAGTTTCTGAACATACATGCATCAAGTGTGGCTAAACTTCTTGATTGCATTGTTGGAAACGTCAATGACAAAGGACTTCTCTCAACACTTCCAATCATTGAAATTTTAGTACAGGTTTCTCTCTCTCTCTCTCTCTCTCTCTCTCTCTCTCCACACATTTCGACAAGGCTAGCGATTGCCTTAGTTACTGTTTACACAATAATAGATGCTGTATTTATCTCCTTTCTACAGCTAGAATCATGCTAGGCAGAGCCCCATCTGCCTTTCATCAATAGTAAATGTGATGATAGTGGCATTACATTTCTCTTGTTTAAATGGATAAAAACTAATAGATGCCCAGATTTGCAGCTAGAAACAATGTTATTTTTAGAAGTTTGAGACCAATGTATCTGCATATGTTTGGTCAACCAGTCAAACTAGTAACTATTGATGGTGTGATTGCGATCCCACTCAACTGTCTTCTACCAGCTTCCATATTTCGACTGCATGCACGACCAGTGGGACCATATTTTGTGGGAACTTTCTATGGCTGCCATCTAGATAATTTTTTTTTTGAACTTCAAAATTTGTCTATAATGTGGATTATACATTATCCGGCGCCCACATTTGGTCCATCTCTTTTCAGTTTTTTTTTTTGCTGAATGAGTATATAATCTTTAGATTATTGTTTTAGAAAATGAACGGCCTACACCAGAGAAGATCAGATGAAGGCATGAACCATTCAGTTTGTATGCTAGAGATGTGTAAGCACTGATTTCAGCAGGTCATTTTGATGGGCCAATTATGATAATTTCTACTAATGGGAGGTTTGGGCTGCTTCGCTAGATGCTTGGTTTTTAAGCAGGAATATGAGTGACTTATTCTGCAGGTCGACTTTAGACTTTTCATTTCTACCTAGCTGGCAAATTTGGAATGCTAAAATAGATGCTTTCTGCTTGTCATGAGTGTATATTCGCTTGTAACTAGGTATGGGATGTAAGAAGTGGATGGCTTCATAATAAGTTCTCCATCCCCGCCGCGGCCCCCCCCCCAACCCCACTTTTCTTTGTTTATAAAACTTTTCTTTGTTTATAAATCAACTAGGAGGGTTCAGATGGAAAACCTGGTTTTGAGAGTTTTGGACTGGCATCTAAACCTCTCATTTCCACTTAGTATGGGATGGCTTAAACCTTTGCCAAATTTATGTTCAGTATGGCCAATGCTGTGTGCCACAGTGTTTGAGTTTTACAGAGCTCTCCAGCTCTCTTGTAGTCCCTTTGGTTCATGAATTATCGTCACATGAGTCATCCCATTGAGAATTGATAGTCAGAGTATTGATAAGATCTCATTTTACCAGGCTTTCTCAACTGTTGAATCAAATTGGTTTTTTCTGTAGCCTTTTTTTTTTTATGTGAATTCTGTAGCCTTATTTAAAATTGATCATATGTATCAGATTCTTTTTTTTTTTGTTAAATGCATCAATGATACTGACAGCTGTCTCTGAGTTTGTAATCTCTCTCATTTTGAAATTGTGTTCTGTATCATATATTTAACTTTCAAAATAGACCTTAAATTATATTAGAAGTGTTCTGTTAAATTTGCAGTGTTTTCCGATGGAAGTGCCTCCATTGATTGCTGGTACCCTTCAGGTATGAAGGGTTTTTTTTTGGGCAATATTGGTCTCACTTGAATTTGTTATCAGGCTTGCCTCTTAATGTTTTCCTGCCATTTCACTTTTTTCTTTTTTCTTTTTTCCTTTTATTGATGCTTGTCTTGTAGAAATTAATTTTAATATGCTTGGGTGGAGGTGATGACCATGACCCCTCAAAGTCTGCAGTGAAGGCATCTACTGGGGCTGTTCTAGGAAGGATTCTGGTAATGAACACCCACTTTCTCGCCTGTTTAACATCAGAACAATCTCTATCTCTGGCGCTTCAGCAAGCTGGGATTTCTATTAATCAAAATGTAATGCTCTGCTTGGCTGACATATGGCTTGAAAAGGTAACCATGCAGTTCAAATAACATGCAATTAAATTTTGATGCTTGAAACACTTACATGTGATTTCTGGAACAAGTCTAGATGTTCTGCTCAGTCTGCTGTCTTCTGATGCTTAACCTGCTTTGATATGTTCATAACTTCTAGTGGATGCCCAACTTGTGCTAAGATTTGTTTGCTTTGGCTGGAGCTTATTTGTAAATGGCTGATAAATAGTCAAAAGTCAAATACAAGAAGATTGTTTGATACAAATGAAATGAATGCCTTAACTCGCTGAGCTGTGTAGCTGGAACTGAAATGTTGACATGATGGATGAAAAGACAAAATTATCCTCATAAATTCTAGGCTAAATATTTTTCTGTGATAACACAACTAACACTTGCAAAAGTTAAAATAAAGATTCTAAAAATTGATCAAAATTTAATTTAACAAGAATTAGTTAGATTATTTATGACTGTATTAATAGTTTAAATTTAAACTTGGTAGAGATAAATTAAAAGGTTTGTTCCATGCAAACAAGATCTTGATTAAAAACAAATATTTGTACAAAACTGGGTTTTTACAATTTTTTTTTTCATTTCCCATAAGATTTTTTAATATCTAAACCATTTATAATGTTCATCTACATATATTTAGTTATGATGCTAAAAAAACATTTTGAAAACTTCTACATCCTGCATATGTATTTACAAATTTGAACTGTTTCATATTCACCCTTAAATGATGTTAAATATTTATAATATACAAGTTCCCAAATTAAGTGATTTTTTATATCATAAATGTATACATATTAATGGATATTTTCAATAGTTTTGATGTTTAAAAAAAGAAAAAAATCTTCAAAAGTATTAAAAAAACCATTTTTATAGCTCCGACTGTACAAATGTTTGTTTTAAATCATTCCCGTTTAAACAAATATCAACATGTAGTCTATTGTATACAAAGGGCAGGGTTGGCAACAAGTTTTGCATGATGGAATGAAATGGAGTTGAAGATGCAGGTTATTTTGGAATTATAAATGAGGGTAATTTGGGAGAATGAAAATTTCCTAAGACAAAATGCAACCTGGGAGGTGCTCAATGCTGATGTCTTTTGCATAAAATGGGCTTACAAGCCTTTTAGATAAACTCCCCAAACACAAATTATCTTCTTGGGAGATTTATTTTCAGAGAATGAGATAATTTTCAAGAATTAGCTGAACCAAACAAGCCCACACTGGGCTGTGCTCACAATGTTGTCTGATAACTTTCTGCTAGAAATTCCCATTGCAATTGTGAAAATTAGAACCTCTCTGTCTTAGATTATCAATTGTGCCAAAGCATTTCATTGCTATGTTTTCTTATGCTATCCATTTCATCCTTTTCCACAGATTGACAGCGTTATGGCCATCCATAAAAAGATTTATGCATTAGCACTTTCCATAATTTTGACTTTGAGAATGCCCCAAGTCCTTGATAAACTTGATGAAATATTAAGGTGCGATTCTGACTCTCTTGCAATTAATGCACTTCTAAAATTTGATTACTTTTGGATGACTTTGTGAGCACATTTCTCAAACCATGCAGTGCTTGTACAAGTGCTCTTTTGAGTACAAGTGAAGAAACAAATGATACTGATTCCAGGTGAGTTATTTTGATGTTTTGTGTTGTTTAGTCTGTGATATTTTTCACTTCTTTCAGTCAGAATTTATTTAACTTATTTATCACATACTTTCTCGGGAAATCATCTATTGATAGTAGTGCAAGTGGCATTCTTTCCTCCTGTAATGACAATACACTGGGTGCTGTTTCCAGTAAAGAATTGAGAAGAAGACAGGTCTCTCTCTCTCTCTCTCTCTCTCTCTCTCTTTCTCTCTCTGGATCTGGCTGATTCTTCTCTCTAATCAGATAAAAGCCTCAGATCCAATCAGGCAGCTATCACTGGAGACAATGTTAAAAGAAAATCTTCAGTCCTGTGCTGCTATTCATGGTGAATCAGCTTTTAATGCTGCCCTCAGCAGGATAGATCAAGCAGCTTTTGCACAGTTGAAAAATGCATTAAAGATGGTGTAGCCCTTGTTGTTGCATTAAAAATGATCCGTTATAAAACATGGTGGCTTCATTTTCCTTCAAAGATATTGCAACTGCCTTTTGTCAAATCCTGTGAGATGGAACATGGGGGTAAGCCACTAAAATACTTATGTTATGCACCTTTCTTTGGTGAAATATGTCTTAGATCTGTAGTGCATGTTGGTAAACTAGGAGTTAGGTGCTCCCCCACCATGAAAGAGGAATGTTGCTGCCTGCAACTTGATCGTGAAAGAGGGGAGGTGGGGGCACAGTGAGGCCGTTTAATTATCGGCAGTTGTCTAATCCAGAGGTACTTCCTGGTTGCATGGAGTCCATAATATGCAAACCTGCCAAATTCAGAGAAAAGAGGGAAAATGGCATGTTTAATGTCTTCGGGTCCATTGGTGGGATGGATGTGCTTGAAATAGGATTGAATGCAAGGCAAATTAACATTGACAAAATGGCAATGATGTTACCATAAATCTAATGAATCTAAAATAAATAAAGAGATACAGTCAGCTGTGGGATTCAAGTCCATTCCAACATTCAACCTCTTAGCATGGAGGTAAGGAACACTTCTATCATGGAAGCTATAAAAGATAAGGAACACTTCGATCATGCTTCAGATAGTTTCTGCTCCTATTGTTCTTTTGTTGCATGTGTCTTTCTTGCCCCAAACGAATATTTGTTTTTGCAGGTGCCTGCCTAATTTTGACAAATTTCCACACACTGCCATTTATGGGTTTCCTTGAGTTTGCTGTTGGGTTGCTTCTTATTCAGGTTGTAAAATTTCCACTTGAGTCCATCCGCACTCAGGCCCCCAAGCCAAGATGGAACATTTTATCGGCCAGAGCTTCCATTGTTTAAATCTTACTAGATGAAAGATTGCAGGTGGGCAATACCATATCAAAGGTAAATGGTATGCCAGGAACAAATGGTTTAGCTGTTGTTGTGATTTGTGCAGTGCTGCCCACAAAGTAAAAAGGGTCAATTTTGGAGCAGAAGATTGAAGCCTGTTCCTGCCAGATGAGAAAAAAAATGTTATATTCAGCATTCAGGATTGGTATCCACCTTTTATAGGATTTTATGAATCCACAAGCTTGTGGAATTGGAAAGCTTCCTTGTTGTTCTTAGGTTTACTGGTTTCTGAAGCAACCATGCATGTGGATATGAGTATTTTCAGGCTGCGCTGACGTTGTCCATTGATATTTGGTTGCTGGTTGAAAAATGCGAGTCCAACCATCAGGCGTGCAGAACAGGCTTGTCTCATGCTCTGGTTTCTCACTGTAGAATGTTACTTTGTACGTTGATTGAAATTTTGAGGTTGTAAGGTCAAATTGTTGAGTTTTGTAGATTGACGAAGATCTTCGATTTTCAAACTATTGGTTTTCTTAGTTTCAGCTGTAGTTTTTTTTTTTTTTTCCTCTCTGATGGAAAAGTTTCAGCTGTAGTTGAATTGATCGAATTTAAGCAACCGAGTTTGTAGTTTAATAGTTTAGTTTGAATTACTAGTTATTGCATGGCTTTTGGTATTTGGCACATTCATAATCATCGATCATATAATAAAATAGCATAGTCGTAATCATGCCATTTTCTTGAGGACGATGAAAACAAAGATTGCATGGAGACACCGCGCCATAGTCGACATGGCGATCAAACGCTGGTCAGTGGGCAAGTGTGTCCTGGTGTGAAAACAGCTGGCCTAAGGCCAGGTTTACGATGAAAAAAATAGTTTTGATTTTGCTGATCGGCATCCTTGCGGTTGGGTGTTTGCTGAAAACATTTCTAGTTTCTCCTGGATGAGTTTTCATAAGTTGTTTGAAACTTTTTTGACTTACCTAGATGGATTTTCTTATTTTTTTCTAAAATCAAAATAAAAATGGATTTATGGAATTCTCCCACATGAGTAATCGTTATTATTTTGATTTTAAAAATTAAAAACCAGTATAAATAAGTCGAAAATTTTGGGGAACCTATCTCGGTGGGGCCACAAATGTGTATTTTTTTAAAATAAAAATGTACGGTACTGATCCAATGCAGAATTCTTTTTTTAGGAAAAATATGTAGGGTTGATTTTGAGGGAGATTTAACCATGATCGAATTGAAGTTGAGATATAAGAATGAATTGAATCCAGAGCGCGAAAGATCATTGAGGGATGAGAAAAGGAGAATTGTGTTGGTTGGAAATGATTCGGCTGAATCCAGAGCGCAAAAGATTGCATCGGCTGGAACTGGGTTTGTTAAAACCGATGCTAGTTGTTGTTGTTGCTATTATTATTATTATTATGATTGTTTGATAAAAGGTACTAGTTAAGTTTGCTGCTGATATGACGCACCATGGAAGTCATGTGGACATATTATATTGTTGAGAGCACAGGTTCCATGTTGGAGCAAAATCAGTAGGTCTTTCTTGCATGATGATGTAAATGGAGGCTTTAGTTCCATAAAAATATGTATTATAATGATTCTCCGACTAGCTTTTTTATTTTGTTTTTTTTTAATGAAGAATTGTTCAATACTTAGTGAGCGTGGAAGTTTCCATATCAACCCTTTACTTTTTTCAATCACGAACCTTTATTTTTAATATTAAAACATTTTTTGAAAAATATAAACTATTTGTCATGTTTATCTATATATTTGATTCCAAAGATTACTTAAATTGCAGACTTTATATACTATATTTATATTATACATTTTTCAACATGAAATCAATTTTTTTCTTTAATTGACGCGCATGTTTGATTAGGATTGCACTTTCACATGTTCCTTTAGGATCGGCAACCGTAACCATTCCCAATTTATGTGTCCGTTTCTTTCTTTAAACGATGAAAACAGTTCCACATGCACGTACGTAAGCATTGCACCCAGCAGCACGATCATCTATCAAAAGAGCGTAGATGAGAAAAGACAGGAAAGTGTTGTCGGTCTCCTTTCTTCGGTGCGGGTGGACTCATCACTCACCCAAGCAGCAAATGGGGGGTAAAAGATGGAATTCTTAACTTCTTCTTGCAGTTGTTTCTTAAATATAATTCCCCTTAACAAGCGTCACAATTTATGCAAATTGGAGATTCATGAGGCAAGTTCAATTTTAGGCTTATTTTTATGAGTTCCACTTCAGTGAAACTGACTTGTATTGTCAAATTTCTTGGATTTCAAAAATTTAGATATATTTCATGAATCCGAGCCTTCCTATTATGTTTAATATATTTTGATCATTAAAACACCAAAACTCACCTTGTTTATATACTTTGATGGTCCATTTCAGAATTTAGAGAAATTTCGTGGGTTGAATTTATTAGGGTCCACCAACACATCTAAACAAAGAAATTTTTATATTAACTAAATCAATTTAATCAAACATCAGTGGTGGCTTTGATTCATAAAAAGTGGCATAGTTCTGTATCTAAAAGGTTTCACATTGTGAGCCGGTTTATATTTTTACACTATTTATATTTATTATTTGGGATGAAATATTTGAGTATAAGTATTTTAAAGATTTTTTTTGCCCCAAAGGCTCAATTATTCTTAAGCTAGTTTTTTGGTGATGTGTAGAAGTAGGAAAGGAAAAGTGGGAATGAGAAAATTATGAAGTATGTGAAAGTAGTGGGATATGATATGAGTAATATAATAATATGTAAGATAATTATATAAAAAGATGCAAATAAATAATTTGAATATAAAAATAATGAAAAATTGAATAATTAAGTAATTTAAGATATTAAACCATGAGTAAAAATGTGTTCTCCACTGCTCACTTCCCTGATATTAGTATTTGAGTTAACTTTTTTACGTCATTTATATATATCATCTGGCCCAACATTTTACGATTAAATATTCTTTGGGCTTTTTTTTTTCAATGGACAGTTTAATTTCCCTAGAAGCCGATTGAATGACCTGTTTGGACGAAATTAATATATATACATATATATATTATTTTAAAACAAGTATATCTTGAATTTTGGTGAAGTGTTGTCCGCCACTATTTTTAGGCAAATTCCTAGGCAGCAGCACCTTCATCAGAGCGGCGGAATTTTGATTCTAATCCGTGCGCCAGACACCGTGCGCCAGACAGCACCTGCGGTGCAGTCACTGCCGAATTTTACGAAATCTTTGTAGTCTGTAAATCCAGTCCGTCAATCCGACCGCCAGGATTGCATGATTTTGTCTCCTCGTTGCAGAAGAAAAGTCAGAGAAAGGCCCCACCTTTTCTCATCGTCTTCACTCATCAGTTATTCCAGGGAGTGGAAAACCTACAAAGACAGCACGAAATCCGCGCCTCTTTTCGCCTCTCTCTCTCTCTCTCTCTCTATAACACAACTAGTTAGAGGAAAAACCCAAGCACCAGCAGTTTCTCCTTCTTTTCCTTGTTTTTCTCTTCTCTCTTTCTTCATCTGAGAGAAGAAATCAATTCTTCCGAGGGAGGGAGGGAGGGAGGGAGAGCAGTGGTAGCTATGGCGGTCTGCAGCATAGATCAGAGCAGAGCGCAATCCTGTCGGGACAGCCAAGCAGCTTCCAGGCTCCAACTCATCGCCATCATCGTCATCTTCCTCACAAGCGTCATCGGCATCTCCGCCCCCATCATGCTCGCCCGCCTCTTCCACGGCCGCCCCGCCTACAATAACATGGTCCTCCTCATCAAGTGCTTCGCCGCCGGCGTAATTCTCTCCACCTCCCTTGTCCACGTCCTTCCCGACGCCTTCGAGGCCCTCGCCGACTGCCAGGTCGCCTCCCGCCACCCCTGGAAGGACTTCCCCTTCTCCGGCTTCATCGCCCTCATGGGAGCCCTCGCCGCGCTGCTTGTAGACATAGCCGCGAGCTCCCACGCTGCCGGAGACAGTCACTACACACCGGTTGTGACAGAAGACCCGGCGTCGGCTGCGGCAAAGAAGATGGAGGAGGTGGGTGTGCTGGGGTGCCACGAGTTGCAACAGGTGGACGAATTGGCGAAGATGAAGCAGAGATTGGTGTCGCAAGTGCTGGAGATCGGGATCATCTTCCACTCCGTCATCATCGGCGTCACCCTGGGTATGTCTCAGAACAAGTGCACGATCCGACCGCTCGTTTTCGCTCTCTCCTTTCATCAAATTTTCGAAGGGATGGGCCTCGGAGGATGCATCGCCCAGGTACGATACCCATTACATCCATCTACTCTTCCGATTGCGATTTTGACCGTTCGTTGTAGATACGGACGGTTCGGATCGTTTGGGGATGTTCCAGCGCCTGCAAGTTCCTTTTTAGTGTTTGGACTCTCTCGGTTCCCCTTATCTTTTAGCTCGCAGCTAGTCTGCAAGAGAACTAAAATATTCAGGGGCATGCACCATGCAGCAGGCGTTGGTGGGTGCGCCCTTTCTTTTATTTATGGGCCATCTAAATTTGGATACTCGAGGAAATAAATACAAGGGTGAAATCGTCTAATCCTGCAGTAGGGCCAAAACATTGATGCCTTGAGGGTATTTTGGTCATTTGATTGGAAAAAGTAATTTTAATACTTTGCTTGTGGGTAAGGGTTTAGTTGACGTGCTGTTAATGCATGTCATTGTGATATGAAGAGGAGGTTAACCGAATGTTTTAACGTGGTTTATTCGTCAGATTAGAAATTATTCAAATCAAATCAGATGAACCAAACCACACAGCCTTGTTGGTAGACGATCTTTTGCTTATGGAAACCGAGGACCACTAAGGGCGTGTTTGGCAATGGGTAGAAAATTTAAACTTAAGATTTTTCAATCTAAAACTTTTCACTCTCCACAATTACCATATTTTTTTTATTATTTTTTCATATTTTCATATACAATTACTCTACTTTTCAATCATTTCTACACAACTAACCACACAACTAACTTATCTATTTTAATTTTATCTTCTTTACTTATCATTACTCCTATCATATCACATCATTTGACAAATTTTACTCTCTAAAATTATTCATCAAAAATTTTATCCATTCCACCCTAAGTATGTATTTAAACTAGTTCCAAATATTGAACTGCTTGATTTTTGAAAATTTTCTGTTTAATAATATTTATTTCATTAACATATCCAAAATTAGCTTGTTTGCATACTAATGGCCCTCTAGAATACACATTGATCACATTGCTCTAAATGTTAAATGAGGACTGATCATTTTTGACCGGTCTAGAATGGTATTTTTTTTAATTTCTGTTTTTATATAAAACTATTACCTTCAAGTGTACATAATCCATAAATCAAATTTTATCTTTTTTGGATATATTTATATATTTTTTGAATTTTAAATATTGAAGTACTGTGATCATTTTAAACTGTGTTTAAAATTTAATGTATGTATCTTAAAAAAATGATAAAACTTGGTCTGTGGATCGTGTAAACAGTTTTATACAGATAAAAAAAAGAATTTTTAGATGGTATTTATGATCGGTCATCATTGTGGGAGATTGGGCCCCTTCTGAAATGGCCTTTAGAAGTATTGAAACACAATATCTCGGCTACATAAATATTATTAAATAATATTATTAGCGGTAGGAGAGACAAAATGAGTGGTCTTTGATATCTTAGGGTGTGTTTGGGAATAGATAAAACTTTGATGAAAAGTTATAGAGTATAGAAGTTGTTAAATGATGTGATGTAATAAGAGTAATGATGAGTAATAAATGAGATAAAGTTGAAATAGATAGGTTAGTTGTGTACAAATAATTGAAAAGTAGGGTAGTTGTATAGAAAAATGTGAAGAAATGATTAAAAAATAGGGTAGTTGTGGAGAGTGAAAAGTTTTAACTTGATAACTTTTACTTATTACTAAACACACCCTTAGTTGGGCTTGGATTCATCAAAAGTGGCGTGATTTGCAAAAACCCAGTGGCCAGGCCTTTGTAATTAATTCCACGAAAGTTTTAATGTCAAAAATTTTAATACTATTCAAAAAAAATGGGTAAATCACATGCATACATACATTGTTCATGCATTGCAAGTTTTCATCTTTTTAAAAATTCAGGTTTATTTGAGAATGACTTTGTATATAGCAGCTAGCACCACCTTCACATGTACGTATGTCATGACCTATGCAGCAAATGCAAGAGCCCAAAATTCTCATTTTTTCTATCATCGTGGATATGTTCACCAAGCTTCTCTCTTGCACAAACTAATGTTTACTTTTGATTTTGGTATATGAGATGGAGGAGGTTATGCGTTGTTATTTAAAATTGTTATTGGGAAGAGAGATATCAGGAGGCAAGGGTTAAATAGAGAAATAGGTGAACAAGGTGCAATTAGTGTTTTGAAAACCGGACTTGTCCGATCGGTCGAATCGTGAAACGGTTGCTTCACGGTTTGGTTCGGCACCGGTTTGCTATTTTTAATGAAAACTGCTTGAATCGTTTGAATCGGGCGGTTGAACTGTAAAAATCGAGTTGACCACGGTTTGGTTCGCACAGATTTTTTTAATAATAATTAAAAAAATAAAAACACCGCGTGCCCATCTCTCCCGTCCTGCCTGCCCGCACCTTCTTTCCCACTCCCCTTTCCTTATTTCACTTTCACAGCATCTAGGGTTTCAGCCTGCCGGAATCGTCTAAGCCCCATGGCCCCACCTTGATCGATCTCAGCCTGACCTCCTTCGGCCTGCTGGCAGCACCCTTGCTTGTCTCCTTCAGCCTGCTGGGGACGCTGATAGCGGTATATGTATACCCACCGAACCCATCCTCTTGTTGGAGATTCCGTCTCCTTTATCTCAGGTCTAGAACCGGCTGCCATTCATCTCAAGCTGCTTTGACCATCCCCAGCAAGTACTGAATCCCAATAGCCATAAATCCTGCTAGCAAATCTGTTTCACGGCAGAAGTTTCTTTTTTCGGTCACTTGAAAATCAACGAGCAACCATAGAAATTTCAGCATACAGGAACAAAAAAAAGATGAAACAATTGCACCTATTTCAGGTCAGTGCACTCTTTTTAAATTGTTAAAATTAATCATTATTTTTAAAATTTCATCTTGATTAACATATGTGATCTTATTTTTTTCTTGATTTGCATGAAAATTTTAATATGATGAACTTGAATATATTATTGATGCCAAGTGTAATTTGTATATTACATATAATTTATATTTATTTATATATTTAATTTTGAAATAATTAAATTAAATTAAATATAATTATTGCATCATAATTATATTATGCTGACGTCACGGTTCAAAATGGTTTGAACCGGTTGGACCTGAATCGGACACAAAAACGGTTCAGTTACCGGTTTGATTTTTAAAACATTGGGCGCAGCAACAGTCGCAACCATCACAGCCTGTGAGAATACGTAGCAATTTCCTTCTCGACCTTTTAGGCGCACAAAAAACTCACGACGGTGGAAATAATCTATCCTGAAGATAGAAAGAATTCATGCCGATTCCAGCTTCTGTTAACTACTAGTTAAAATTTTATTTCAGCTTGGAATTTTGGGACGCCTAATTAGACACGCAAGAAAAGGGAGTGCCCGTTTTGGATTATTGCGATTTCGTGTAGGAATTCCGTGAGCCTAAGATCATTTCAGGATTAAGCTAGAACATTCAAAGTAAATTCGAATGAAAGTCATGTATCTGCACAGGTATCAGAAGTCTAATCAACTGACTTTCAGTGTATTTTTACTAATGTATCCTCCTTATTTGTCTGGTGATAACAGGCCGGATTTAACTTTGCAACGGTCGTATACATGTGCCTGATGTTTTCAGTGACGACTCCAATGGGAATATTGCTAGGGATGATGGTTTTCCGAGTAACAGGCTATGATGACAACAGCCCCAATGCCCTAGTTCTTGAAGGCGTTCTCGGCTCATTTTCTTCTGGTATTTTGATATATATGGCTCTTGTGGATCTCATCGCTGTGGACTTCTTCCACAACAAGCTCATGACCTCAAATGCATGGTTGAAGAAGGGGTCTTATATTTGCCTTGTTGCGGGTTCTGCTTCCATGTCTGTGCTTGCACTCTGGGCTTGAAATTGCACCAGTGGGAGCAACCGGGAAAAAAAAGAAAAAGAAAAAGAAAAAAAAACGCTTCTCAATTATAATTTACTTGCATGTTCATGGTCGAATCACACTTTTTTATTTAATGGAGTCGAAAAGCACAATATAATTTGAAAGGTTTGGTAAGAGGAACGATGCGATATAAGTCCTGCCGATAATTATAAATAAAGATAAATAGATTAATTTTTTATATAATAAATGGAAGATGACGATTGAAAATATAGAATATAACGAGGGAGAAATAAAATCATGGAATGATTAAAATATGGTGAAAAGGGCGTTCCTCTTAATTACCGAGGCAACCTAAAAGGTTGTTACCAAATTGCGTAATTTTTTATTGATGTATTTACAATTGATATTATAATCAATCTCTAAGATATTCTTGTAAGTTTTGATATGAAAATATCAAGCTCCACTAATCAACTTCGCAAAACAATAGCTTTCCATCTACGTTACACGCTAACAAAATATTGAGAGAAGCGAGACTTGGACGCTGACTGATCTTTTTACTCTTATCAACAGGAAATGTGGCAGTGGAGGTTGCCACTGGGGTGAAGGCCTAGTGACCCTAATTGTGTAATATGTAACCACACAATCCCACAAAAGACTTTGATCGGACAACTAGGGTAGATTTTAATATAGGGTGTGTTTGGTTAGATGTAAAAATTGTTAGTTAAAACATTTCAATCTTTGTAATTATTTTATCTTTAATTATTTTTTTACATTTTTATATATAATATTATTTTTCAATCATTTCAACATAATTAACTGGATAATTAACTCTCTTTTTTTCATTTTATTCTCTTTATACTTCATTGTTACTCCTGTCATATTATATTATTTTCTATTAACTTGATAACTTTAATCCTGAAAACTTTCATCAAAAAGTTTTATCTCTAACCAAACATACTTATAATTTTTTTTCTCAAACAATTATTTGGTATGCATATATTTTCTTTATTTTTGTTGAGTAGTTTTGAGTATTATTTTAGGCCTAGATATGCTAAATAAATAAAGTAGTATTGAAAATGGAAATATTTTTCAAAATAGGAAAGTAGAATTGTTATAAAATGTAACATATATGGTGCGTTTTTTTGGAGGTATTTGATAAAATGTTTAAGTGAAAAAATTTTAAAATAATAGAGGTGATTGTTATATTTTCAAAATTCATAAAGGATGAGGTTTGGTCATGTTAAAAGGAGACCTGAAGTAGCATGGATTAGGAGAATATAGTCTATCCAAGTAAAAAGTAGTATGAGAATGAAAGAAAGATCCAAAAAATATGGATATAAGTAATTAAATAAAATTTTAATAAATTACAAATTACAAAAAATTTAATCTTAAATCGCCAATAATAGAGCAAAAGAATCCACGTAACCTACTTCACCTAAGTGAAAAATGGCTTATGACAATATGATGATGATGATGAGAGGCGATATTATATGATATAAGTAATTATAAGAAGTAAAGGTAAAGTTTTTTTTTTTTTAAAAAAAAAAGATAAATAGTATGAAAATTTATGCAAAATTGAAAATTAAAATAATTGTATAGAAAATATGAAGAGATTAAAAAATGTATTAGTGGTAGAATGAGAAAAGTTTTTTATGAATAAATTTTTATTGAATGCCAAACACACTCTATGTATTGAAAAAATAAGAAATTTGTAGACTTATGATGTGTTTGGGAAGCAACAACTTCTAAATGAAAAATTTTTAATGTAAAAACTTTTGAAGTTGAAGAAAATAATATGATGAGAATGATAAAGAATAAAAAGAATAAAATTAAAATAGATAAGTTAATTATATAAATATTCATATAAATAATTAAAAAGTAGAATAATTGTATAGGAAGATATAAAGAAATGAATTAAAATAGTTGTAGAGGATGAAAAGTTTCAAATTTAAAATATGTTATTATTAAACAAATACTCATATCCTATTTGAGCCTAATCCCTAGTTTGTTATGCTTTCTTACTTTTACTTAGGCTCGTCTGACCATTCTAAAATCTTGTCAGACATTTTGGACTAAAATTTTATACTCTTTTCAACTGTTTTATTTTTTTTATTATTTCTTCACATTTTTTATATAATTGTCTTATTTTTTGATTATTTTTCCACTATTTATATAAGACATTTGATTCAATGCACTTGGATATATTAAGCTTTGGTGCACTTAGCGCAAAATTTTTTAAAATTTTTTATAAAACTATTGAGATATGTTAAATAATAAAACTTTTAGATGAAAATTTTTTTGTTATAAAAACTTTTTGAAATTAAAAAAATAATATAATATGATATGAATAATGAGAAAAAGTAAAAAAAATAAAATTAAAATAAATACATTAGTTATATGGGCAGTTGTGTACAAATAATTAAAAATAATTGTATAGGAAGAAATAATTTTAAAATAAAATAATCATGTAGAGTGAAAAAATTTAGATTGAAAAATTCATAGTATTAAAAAAATACCACCCTCATTCTAAATATATTTAACATATATATTAAGTTTTATCATTTTTTGAAAATTTATACATATTTTTATTTTTTAAAAATATGAGTATTTTAAAAGTTAAAAACATATGTCCAAATTTTCAAAAAGTAAAACTTTATATATATATATTAACCACACTCACGTTACACCTAAATTAATAATTTTATAAAAAGATTCAAAAAAATTTTAAAAATAAATTTTTATACCCAGGCACCGTAGATATCAATCTTTTATATAACTATGTTATTTATTTTAATGTTGTCCTTAGGAGTTCTAATTATTATTTCTATTGTATCACGTGACTTTTTTAGTTTTAAACATTCGGTGTCATGATATCGAGAAGCAGATTTTGGGTATGTTTGATAATGGTTAAAAAATATTAATTTAAAACTTTTTAATCTAAAATTTTTTCACTCTTCGTAACTATCATATTTTTTAATTATTTTTTTCATATTTTCCTATACAATTATCCTACTTATTAATCATTTCTACATAACCACCCATACAACTAATCTATCTATTTTAATTTTCATATCTCATCATTTAACATCTGCCTTCTAAAATTTTTTATCAACATTTTACGTATTTCCAAAACACCTTTAGTGCATTCCGTTTCACATCCTGGGTCTTATCGTAAAAAGCTGCTTTCCAGCATTTTGACCGATTTACAGCTACTTTCCGCAACCAAAGACGCAGCTGACAGCCTGCGGTGACTCTTGTACAGTCTTGGTATGAATCTCCCCGAGTTCCTCTGCTGGTGGTATGCCCACAGCCCCATCCTCATCCTCATTCCCGATGGAGAAAAAGGAAATAGCTCGTTTTGGAAATTGTAAGTTTTGCCTCAATTTAGCTGAGACAGACCACATATATGGGAAGCTGTAAAAATGTAAAATTAGACTATGAGTATCGCCAACCAAGATCCAGTTTGCACTCCAAAAAGGCAAACATGCCACGCACATTTTTCTGCAACCACCTCATCATATAATTAGTTACAAAGCCAAAAGTAGGTTAGCTAGATGACGTACGCAAATTTCACACTAAACTAACTACGAACACATAGTAGATGACCCCGCTCGAATTTAGCGCAAATTAATTTGTATACATGTGGAAGGGCGGCGGCCGCTGCTGCTCTTCTTCTGATCTTTCATCTACTTTGACGTAGACAGCAGTGGTAGCCGATGGCGATGATGATGGCAGAGAAGCCAGCCGTTCATTGTAGTCAAGAAATGAAGAAGAACAATACCCGACGTCGTAAGTAGCTTTCGTATCATGGGTGGCAGCTGTGGTAGCCTGCAGATCAGGCCAGCTGCAGCAGGGCTGAGGTGCATATGTGGCAGCAGCGGAAGACGAAGGCAAAGGCGAAGACGTTGTTAATGCTGCTGCTGCCTGAATCTGATGCAGCCATATCTGGGTCTTGAGGAACTTGACGTAGTGAATAGCCTGCTCCAGCATGGATACAGTGTCCATCTTGCTTCCTCCAGGATTAACCATGCTCTGCAGGATCTTGAACCGTTGGCTGATTCGATGCCGCCTCTCGCGTGCTGCCACGCTTTGTGGGTCCGTCGATAGCTTCATTCCACCACTTCCACCCGACCTCCTCTTGCTTGTAATCACCCTCTTCTTCTCTCCATCTTTCTCTCCGGGGCTTTGCATCGTGGCGCCCGAATTGGGTGGGTGGGTCGTCCTCGAACGCCAGTGCTCTGATCGTTCCTTGTTTTATATGTTTGATGCGAGAACGACTGTACATGATCGGTATATGTACGTAGCAAGTACGAGCTAGGGAGGTAGGCCAGACGAAAGGCCGAGTCCTGAGTCCTGAGTCCTGACAGGGAAAAATCGAGAGAGTTGTTGGCATGTCATTTGAGCCACAGCGCTTGAGTCCTCGGCTGATCTTCGGGCAGAAAAGGATTTGGAAGGCTGACGTCCCTATACATTCATACGAAAGCCTAAGGGCGTAGGCAACGTGGCAACCGGCCATATCCTTTTTTTCTTTTTTCTTTTTTGTGATGAGAGGCCATATCCTATAAATAAAGCTTCTGTTGGCGAAAGACATCGAACTCTGACATTGCAATGGCTGGGTGCAACTCCGGCAAGGACACAGTAGTTCTCCTTCATTATCATCGTCATCGTCGTTATTATTATTATTATTTATTTATTTTAGCATCCCAGGTGTGTTTGAAAATGTGTAGAAATTTTTTTATTTTTTTTAGCATCCCAGGTGTGTTTGAAAATGTGTAGAAAATGTAAGTTAAAATTTTTTAATATAAAATTTTTTATTCTTAAATTATTTTTTCCCATTTTTTATATAAACTATCATATTTTTCGATTATTTATACACAATTATCAATACAACTTACTTATCTATTTTAACTTTATCATATTTACTTTTTATCATTATCTCTATTATATCGCGTAATTTTAAAACTCTTATTTTTTAAAACTTTTCATCAAAAGTTTTATCTATTCACATACTCATCAAATATGTTAGTTTTTAAATAAATAATGTATTTGACAATGAATAAAATTTTTGATGAAAAGTTTTAAAGAGTAAAAGTTATCAAATAATGTGATATGGTAGGGATAATGATGAATCGTAAAGAGGATAAAGTTAAAATAAATAAGTTAGTTGTATAAAAATAATTGAAAAATAGGGTAGTTGTATGAGAAAATGTGAAAAAATGATTAAAAAATATAATAATTGTGAATAGTGAAAAATTTTATATTAAAAAGTTTAACTTGACATTTTTTATCAATTATCAAACACACCCAAAAAATATTTATATCATTAGAGTACCGTAGGTTTTGGGTAACCAAAATCAACACACATTATTAGTATATATCAATATCTCTCTTATGAAATATATTTTTTAAAATATATCATAAGTTTTTATATTATAATTAAATATAATATAAAAATTAATGTAAATAATTAATTTGAAAACGGAACCGAACTAATCCGAGCACAAAATAGGTTATGATACGCCTAAAACTGACGTGACCAAACAAATAAGTAAAGTAGAATTTTTTGAACATAAAATAAAAATAGGTTCAACTCTAGCCAAACCTACATGACATAAGTTACACCCCAGTTGTGGAGCTCCGATCTTTTCATACCGGTGATTTCCGACCGGTCAAAAAATATATTTTTTTTATTTTTTTTTTGAAAAATAATTTTATAAACTTGTTAAT
>JAXCLR010000105.1:8203679-8225155 GCA_035584095.1 Annona squamosa
TTTATAAATTAAATATAACTAGATTAACAAGTTTATAAAATTATTTTTCAAAAAAAAAATAAAAAAAATATATTTTTTGACCGGTACCGGTCTGAAAAGATCACGCGTCCTAGTTGTGAGCTGTAAATGTACATGAGACATGCAAATTCACGGGTACTCAGACAACAAATTTGGAATCAAGGGTGTCTTTATCACGGCGTAACGACCCCGGTCAAAAGCCCATTTGCAATTGCTACAAAAAGCTTTTATGAAAATTTTGTTGCAAAAAAGTTTAAAACTTGTTGCTAATTTGTTGCGTTTTTCAATCAACAATAGTTTTTTTCGAGAATAGTTTTTATCCAAAAATAAAAGCTTGATTGTCGATAATTTGTTGCGTTTTTCAATCAACAATAGTTTTTTTCGAGAATATCATGCAACAATGGTTAGTTGTCAATAGTTAATAGTTTTTATGTTTTGTTAATTAAATTTTAGTTTGGATGCTAAAAATTATCATAAGCAAGAAAAAAGTTTCCTATAAAAGCATGGTCATAAGCAATGGAAATTTTCGCAGCAAATGCATTTTTCTTGCTTATGAAGATTTTTTTATTGCTAATAAATGCCGTTCGCATGGTCGGTAACGTGCAAAAGGAGTTAAATTTTTAAATCATCTGAAAGGTGAGTGAAGAAGTAAAATATTTTTCATGCTCCATAATGGATACTATTTATTTGGTTAGTTTAGACTTTAGGGGTGTGTTTGATAATTAATAAAACTTTTGATGAAAAGTTTTGTAGGGTGTGTTTGGTAATTAATAAAATTTTTGATGAAAAGTTTTGTAGGGTGTGTTTGGTAATTAATAAAACTTTTAATGAAAAATTTTTGTATATAAAAGTTGTCAACTTAATAAAAAATGATGTGATATTGTAGGGGTAATGATGACGAGTAAGGAGAATAAATTTAAAATAAATAGGTTAGTTGTATTGGTAGTTGTGTAGAAATGATTGAAAAGTAAGATTGTTGTATAAAAAGATGTATAAAAAATAATTAAAAAAAGAGTAGTTATGGAGAGTGAAAAGTTTTACATTGAAAAGTTTTAACTTGACAATTTTTTCAAATTGCTAGGCACACCCGTAGGGTCAAAGTTGTCAAATTATGTAGTATGATAGAAGTAATGATGAGTAGTAAAGAGTATAAAGTTAAAATAAATAGATTAGTTGTGTGGATAGTTGTACAGAAATGATTGAAAAGTAGGGTAGTTGTGTAGGAAAATGTGAAAAAATTATTAAAAAATATAATAGTTGTAAAGAGTGAAAAGTTTTAACATGACATTTTTTTTAATGGCCAAACACTCGTTAGAAATGTGAGTAGGAAGGGTAGTGCAAAAATAGGAAATAAAAATATTTTAAAAAAGTGTAAGAGTGACTAAAGAAGAATAGATAAAATAGTTGTATCATAAAAGTAATTAGGATATAAAGATAAAAAAAAGTAGAATGATTATAAATGTTAACTATTCTTTGAAAAAATACAGAAGGAGGGTGGAAATTTTTTTTTTTTTTTTTTAATTGCGAGAGGTGAAAAAGTTAGCTTCACCTGCTTTTTACCAAACGTAACCGAAAAGTACGCTTTAGATATTGGGAAATTTCTTTTTGATAGAATATGGATATGGGGAGAAATTGTGCCATAAAAAATCGTAGGTGTTTTGAAATTTTATACCAATTTCGAAGTGCAGTGGATCTGTCGATAGATATGTTTTCCTCCATGAAGCAACAAAAAATTTCCGACGCAGACTATTGTACTTGCCCTTGCTTGTTCCCCAGGTTATCAACTGCTCCAATCGAGGCATTCCTGCACGTGGAATACGATCAACACGTGCCAAGAACGAGCCAGTGCTGCTGATCAACCCCCATCTCTAGTCTCTGCCATCTTCCATCGATTAGCAGGCTAACAGTTACTAATCTAACACTAACAAAAATAATGTTGGACAATATTTTTATATGACAAGTAAATAAAAGTTAATATCGGTGCAACAGATCTTTTAAATAAAATTTTAAAATTGTAAAGATAAAATCGAAAATATTTTTATGGGGTATTTGTTAAAAATAAGTGCTTGTTCCAAATATATCCACATATTTCAAATATATTTACTAAGCTTCTAAGGTTGTGTTTGGCAGTTAATAAAAAATGTCAAAGTTAAAATTTTTCAATTTAAAACTTTTCATTCTCCACAATTACCATACTGGTTAACCATTTTTTCACATTTTTCTATACAACTACCCTACTTTTCAATCATTTTTATACGACTATTCATTGTCCTCTTCACTATTCATCATTACCCATATCGTATCACATCATTTGATAACTTTTACTCTTCAAAACTTTTCATCAAAAGTTTTATTAATTACCAAACAAACCCAATGTATATAAAATTATCACCAATTTTATAACTTATTGATGAATCCATAAATTTCAATCAAACATTTCTATAATGCTCTTTTCTTCATAGATAAATGATCATTTTTTGCAATTTAATAATATTTCAATCCTCGAGAATAAATTTAAAATATTTTGATATTTTAAGCGTGGTAAATAAATAGGGGTGTGTTTGGCAATGAAGGCAAAAATGTCAACTTAAAACTTTTCAATCTAAAATTTTTCACTTTGTACAATTATCATATTTTTTAATCATTTTTTCACATTTTCCAATACAAATACCCTACTTTTTAATCATTTCTACATAACTACCAACATAATTAACCTATATATTTTAACTTTATCATCTTTACTCTTCATCATTACCTTTATCATATAACATCATTTGACAATTTTTACTTTCTAATATTTTTCATCAAAAGTTTTATTTATTTCCAAATATACCTTAAGTACAAAATATATCGATGAAGCATTTAATCATCTTTGGACGGTCGAAGTGGCGGGTGAACCGTTGAAACGGCATCGCCATTCGGCAGTCGAGAGTAGGTTGTCTGCAAGTGGCCACGGATGGGTTGGACAGGTTAGAGTGTAATTTTAATTTTAATCTATTTACAAGTTTTAATCTTAATTTATTTATAATCCATTTAATAAATTGGTTGGCGGATTGTTAACCAGTTAAAAAAGCAAACGACTTGAAGGCTTAAATTCTAGCAGATAAAAATCCAATAATGAAAGACGAGAACGTTTCGGTTTTTGGCATATGAGAAATTGAAATAGGGTAATAACTAAAAAATTGAATTAGAGTAGTAGCGGGAAAATTAAAATTCAGTGGCGGAAGGAAAACTTAACGGAGAAAACTAATCAAGGAGTTTACATATATATATATATGTAAAACTTTAATAAGTCAAACGAGTTAAATGAGTTACTAAACAAGTAATAAAATCTCAACCTTAGTCTGTTTATTTAATTAAATAGTTAAATGGGTTGACGAATAATAATTCATTTATTTTCAACCCAAACTCATTTATAAACATATTGGATGAGCGGATTAACGGATTAACCATGATTGTTAACACGGTTGTGCATACGGGCAATCATATAAAAGTAAATTATATTTTTAAAATTTAAATGAGTTTTTTGAATTTTTCCATAATGGGTTCAATTGGCCTCTTATGCTTCGCGTAGCTTTACTTGGAAATGAAAATATGAGACACAAAAAAAAATTATTTTGTGTCGGGAAAGAAAAAATTTGTATGAAAATTTTTAGAAAGTTATAACAAGAAAAATAATTTATTAATTTTTTAGACTAAGAAAAGTGATTTTTGAAAATGGAAGATTGCATCCCTTCCCTTGCCATCCAAGTTGTGAACGTGTTGACAATATAATGAAAAATAATTTCTTTGCGGTTGCTTATTAAGGAATAGGTATAAATTGAATTTAATCAAATATTTAATGGAAATATTTGATATTTTTATAATCTAATGAATGTATTAATACAGCGAATAGCGGGTATGTTATGATTTATGAGGCCCGCGAGCCCTCGTACCAGCAACGTACCTTGTTTTTAATTTGAATGCTCACCTCATTCCGCCGTCGAACATTCGGCTGCATGTCGCGTTGGTTTGGTGACCAAAGCAGGCGATCCTACCAGGCTGTATAGCTTTTGAAGCTACCGCCCTAACCTAACCAGTTAAATGCTCCCAAAAATGGAATATTTGGCTCAAAAATTTTAAAAACGCTGCAACAAATACTTGGATATTTAACAGGTATTGCATTCGTATTTTTTTTTTTTAAAAAAAATCAGCTTGTAACCTTATTAGTAGCAAAAAAAATTATATGAATTTCGTGGGCGTTTAATATTTTTTTAAGCTACTTTGTATAACATTACATTTTATTTAATGTTATAATGAAGCTTCAGCTCCCACCTATTCATGTAAGAGACCACACGCTCCCTGTTCCCAAAAGAGAGATCAAATGCTTCCACTTCCAAAAATGAGATTCAAACCCTAGACGCTGCCAACATCCCTACCACCTAGCCAACATTTAATATTAGATCTAATAGAAAACGTGGTAACATACAATAACTTTTGTTGTAGTGGCATAATATAATGTGGGGGATGATTTTATACATCCTGATGTACGGGAGCAACCATAACTCAAAAAACATATTTTTTAAAATATTTTTTATTTTCTTTTTATGTAATTATTATTGTAAGTGTATTTAATTTATATAAGAAGTTTTATTATTTTTCGAAGACGTGTGTATATATATTTGAATTTCAAATGTAGATGTATTTTAGTTATTTTGAAATGATTAAAATACCTCTATGTTTGAAATTCAAACAGATGTACACAAATACAAAAATTGTAATACTTGTTATATAAATTAAATACAGTTAGAATAGTCTTGTGAAAAATAAAACAGCAAATTTTAAGAATATGTCTTTGGGCAAGCATAGATTGAAATTTAAATTGTACGTTGATATTGATTTACACGCGTAATGGGCCCTTTTTTTAAATGAAAACGATGGGTCTTTAATTGGCATTAATTGATTAAATTGCTTAAATCATGGGCCGGCCAATCCTTCCAAGTCCCAATCCTCACCCAGCAACGCCAGGTTTAATTACCAACTCAGAATTCGAAAAACAGTGGGCCTTCCCACCTGATTTGTATGATAATACTAATAACCCTTTGGAAGAAGGAATCAAAAAGCATGCTTAATTGCTTTTCTTTCCAAGAAAACTAGAAGATGAGAAGTGCTTGCCCGCCAAAACGGATGATTACTCTAGGAAGTTTAAAATCCGAAAATATTCAAGTAGGTACTATTTTTATTTTTTCCATTTTTTAAATTCTATATTTATATGATTATTTACATATATATATTTATTTTTGTAAATGGAGGCCAATGTCAAGTCAATTTTAACCTCTTACAAAAGCACACGCTCATACACAAGTGTCACTCGCCTGCTCATTAGGAGTGTGTTTGGTAATAAATAAAATTTTTAATGAAAAATTTTGTAGAATAAAAGTTGTCAAATGATGTGATATGATATGATATGGGTAATGATGAGTAGTAAAGAGGATACCGATAAAATAGATAGGTTAGTTATATGGATAGTTGTGTAGAAATGATTGAAAAATAGGGTAGTTGTATAAGAAAATATGAAAAAATGATTAAAAAATATAATAGTTGCAGAGAGTAAAAAGTTTTAGATTGACTTAACATTTTTTTTTGCTTAACAAACACACCCTGAAAGTAAAAGTTGTCAAATAATGTGATATGACAGGGGCAATGATGAGTAGTAAAAAAATATAAAGTTACCTAGATAAGTTAGTTGTGTGAATAGTTGTGTAGAAATTATTAAAAAGTAGGATAGTTGTATAGGAAATGTGAAAAAATAATTAAAAAATATGATAACTGTGGAGAGTAAAATATTTTAGATTGAAAAATTTTAACTTTGACATTTTCTATTCATGGCCAAACTCACCAATGGTGTTAACATAATTTTTTATTGATTGATGTTCTTTCCTCGAATAAAGTCCTTGTTGTGAGAGAAGTGAGGGAACCACATGGCCACATGGTCTGGGCCCATCATTTTTGGGTCAAACAAGTTTCCGGTCTCGACCCGGCCCATTATCCAAAACTCTGTTTCCCCAAGCTCTTCGCCACTCTCCTCCTCTTCCCTTCCTTCTTCCACACCCGCCTCTGAAAATACGCATCTGCTTGTGAGTTTCGTCTCTCTTCCTTCGCGAATTCATCACAAATCTCTTGCTTGGAATGCCAGAACTCCTCATTTTAGCCTTCCATCCTCGTGTTTCTCCTTCACTACAAGAAAAATCCCATCTTTTTCTTCTGCGAGAAAATTGAAAAATTACACTTCCTCTGTCAAAATTTGCTGTTCGTTCTTATCCTTTTCACCGATGCATCGTTCCATTGCTATGAGTCTTAACTGATTGAATTAATAGCATGTAGAATTTGGGTTTTCTCACGGTTGAAGTCTTGGGATTTTTGTCGAGTCGGCAACTTCTGGGATGGGCGATGCTCGCGATCGTCTATCCGGGCCGTTGATCTGGTGGGCCTGCCTTTGAATGGATAGGGACACCGTGGGAATTGCTGTAGGCGGAGAAATCCCGCAGTCGTAAGTCAGCATGCGGGATCTCGCCCGCTCGTCTGGTTAGCTGGACTTTGGGCTCTGCAACGATTCAGGCACCAACGTTCCACTGCCAATTGCTTGTTTCATTGAGGCATAGTTCGTGCCCTAGAAATCTGATTGAGTCCTCACTATAGTGAACATCTACAACCAACTAGCACGTAGTCAGCTTTGTGAAGCTTGATGCTCTAGTTTTGGTTTGGCATTGGAGTCAAACCATGTTAAACATAAATGACTTTTGTGTGTGTTTGATCACACCATAGTTGGTGGTCTTCCCGCAAGTTAAGAGAACTCAGTCTGTCATGTAACGTTCTTACCAGAGGATGATGTCTGATGTTACCATGAAGTCTCATGGGTAAAAAGCATCGGGGAAAAATCTCAAAAATCTAGCATGAATACATGATGGTTATCAAGCTTGAATTGACAAGGCAGTATTTTTCTTGGGGGGGTGGCAGAGTCATGTAGAATTTAGAACAGCATGCACAAGTGTTGGCTACGGCTCCTTGCTATTGTTAGTCATTTTTATTAAGCTTGATAAGCAACTTTACAGATGGTCTAAATTGAATTTCAGATGGCTTTTTATTTGTTTGAATTTCAATCCTTGTGAATCTGTTTTCTTGATTTACAACATGGTCTATTTTTTAGGCAGTAGAAAGCTTTCCCTGAGCTATTGTTTGCAACTGGAGCATTTCATTACTCAACCATGTCAGAACCAAATGATGATAATACTTCCCCTCACTCTCAAGTAAGTTCTTTCTTCTTACTCGTGAAGACATGATTCTCTTTTCATCTTCAATAAACACCCTTGAATTTCCTCGAAGATGATTTGAATTGCGGCATTGGACAACAGCTTAGTGTCTGCATTTCCTGCCACCTCCTCTTCCTCCAATTTCTTCTTTGTTTTCTTTCCTTTTGCAAGTCATTTCGGTAATAAGTATATTCTTAGACCTTGTCTTTAGCTCATCTGGATCTGCTTTGAAGTCTGAGCTATGGAGGTTTCCTTCATGTTTGGCGATGTTCTCAGCCACTGATTACTGTGCGTCACGATGACAGTTGTTGATGAAGTCAATAACAATAACGAAAAACTGAGTGGCGGAAAATTTTGAAAATGACCAGAGGACCCTGAAGGTTGGACATTTGAATTTTACCCTTCACCGGCTGTTTATGTCTCTTCCTTCTGTGGAATCTTAAGAAAAAGTTGATTTTCTACACACACACACACACACACACACACAACTCCTTCCAATCAGTTATCTATCACAGTAAAAGAGGATTTTCCTTAAGTGCAGTAGTACTAATGCTCTTTGTTGTTTTGCTGTTCCGAATTCTTCAGAATATGTAATGTCATAAGAATTAGGAACTTCAGAACCAGTAGGATAATTTGATCTGGCAAAGGACAATCTTTGAACATGCTTTCTTTGTAGTTTTGGTATTCAATGTGCTCCTTGGTGTCAAGGCTTCAAGCCTACCACGATGGTGGATGATCATGATTTTGAGTTCTTATAATCAGACCCTTTACTCTTACTGAGAAGCACTAAGCCACAACTAGTGCTTTCCTATTAGGATGTTACTGGAAAATTAGTATGTAAGAGGTTGTCTGAACCAACTATGAGGTGATGCATCTTTTTCATGGAAAAAAACAAAGAAAATTTATCTGGCACTTCACCTACATTTTAGGCTGTAACCAGTCCAAGACTTTAAACTGATGGAAACAACTTGAAGTGTTGTGAATATTACTAAGACTAGTCTAGAGCTGACAACTGAGATAGACAATTATGCCTCATGTGCCTGCCTGGTTTTGGGACTATTGATATACAAAATCCAATGGAGCAAGAAAAGGAAAAGTTGAAATAACTAAGATCCATATCTGCATTATTCAACCAAATAAATTGTGTCTCTAGTGTCTTACTAGCAGCACCCAATGTTTTGTGATTCATTTCTTCATTACCATGGTCTGTTTTGTGCAGTTATCATCTAGCTTCTTTGAAGACCTTCTGGACTCGGTAATTGTGGATGTTGCATCTGAATGCCACCGAATAGCAAGATTGGGCCTTGATCGTTACTTGGAGGAAGAAGAAGAAGAATTGAGGCTCTCAGCACAGGCTCGTGTTAGGGTGGCAGATCCTAGCAACAGTGAAGAAGTAAATGGCAAGTACGTGGTTGATATATTTGGGCAAACACATCCAGCGGTTGCTAGTGAAATCTTTGAGTGCATGAATTGTGGCCGCTCAATCATGGCTGGAAGATTTGCTCCTCATCTGGAAAAGTGCATGGGAAAGGTTCGTTTTCACCAGTTTGTCAGCCTAAAAACTTTGCTCATATTTTCCACGATTATTTTCTCCCAAAAAAAAAAAAAAAAGAATCAATATCTTTCTGATATATACTTCAGAGCTCAAGCTGTTGGTCACTGGATAAGGAATTCATATCCACCAGCTGATTCATTTCTTAGTAGTCTTGTTTGAAGAGAACTGAGAACCCAAGTGATGGTATGAGCTCTAGTTACCTCACGTCTTTTACAGTCAGAATCCTTGCTGTTGAAAGTTACTTGAGTATCGAGCCTACCTCTTTTATTGGTCCTTGCATGCTATTGGTAATCTGATGTTCAATTATTAATTCAGTCCAGCCTCCTTCAGTAAAACGATAGTCATTTGCTTGGATTTTTGTCCCATTTGATCGCCACTTAATAAACTTAAATAACCTGTACAATAAGATTTATGCAACTGACCAACAGTGGGAAACAACTTGTGATAATGATGACGGTGACATAATAATTTCTTCATTGTAATTAGCAAATCTCGGGATTAAAAACGTTACCAACAATTTGTGCATGCTATCATCTATTATGTATGCTTCTTTTTTGGATGAAAATGTATTATGCACGCTTTGATATTATGAACTCACTTTCAAATAGCTTCTAAACGAGGCTTTACATTGTACAGAGGCTGATTGGACTATATTCTCCTCTGTTTGCATTCTATTTTGTACATCAGAGGGCATTCTATTAAGAAACGAGTCTCCGTGCTGATCAATGTGGCTAAATATTTGTGCATTTTTAAATATGTTCATCATGTTAGTTGAACATGATTGCTGCAAAATATAGCCTTTGCATGTTTCTGTTCTGTGCGTGGAGGATCACTTCATATCTCAGTCGCTTGAATGGCAAATGAAATCCCACTTTGAAGTGCTGAGCATTTGTTTGTGTGCTAAAATCGCATTTTCAGCAACAGCCTCAATATCTCTGCCATTTCTCTGACTCTTTCCAACCAATATTTCAGGGGAGAAAGGCTCGCATGAAATCTACCCGGAGCACTACAGTCAGTCAGAGCACCCGCCATTCCCGCGGTAGCCCTGTTTCTGTCTATGCTCCCTATTCAAATCCATCCAGCATAAACAGAGTCGCAAATGGAAATCCCGCAAGTGCTGATGATGAATACGCTGAGGGCACGTACGATGATGATCAATGACTTTTTACTGAAATCCAATGGAAAAAAAAGAAGAGGGAATTTTTCAACACAAAATGAAGAGAATATTGTGATAGGAAAAGAGACATTGATCTATCTTGACAAAAATGCTTCCTGGGCCCATGCTACCCAGGTCAGCCGTACGTTCCAGAGAAGGAACAATGAGATAATTGAATGATGATATTCTGTTCTGGTTGTTACTTCTCTTTTCTGTCTCTTCCTTTTTATTTGGGGGCCTGTTTTCTTTTGCATACGCTTCTAATTCTGCCACCATCAGCCTCGTGCCTGCCGATCGGATACAACAAACCCCTGGAAGGGGTTTCAGCTGCTGTTTATAGTATTATATCGTCTACGGATATTTAGGTTGTCTGCGTAGAACTTGAAATAATATCATACTCGAGAATCGAGAGTACCCATAACCAAGCTGGCGAAAATGGCTGTTTCCTTTACATATGAACCAGATTATACAAAAGAGGCAAATGATGTTCTCGGACTATAATGCGTATGCGATACATACATAGTAGACATCCCTTTCTTCATTCACGCTGAAATCATTAGATCCACTGTTAGTTTACCCACGAGTTCAACTGGTTCTCTTACAGAAGAAAACACCCACTTGTGACTTGCAACAAATCCTATACAAGCAGAACAGCATTTATGAAGCCATCGTTCTCTGGATTATTGATAACTTGGGCATATTTCCCTGCATCCAGCGGTGAGAGATTGAGTTGCCACTGATAACAGTGTGAATGAAAGGAAGAGCAGAGCATGACACAATGATTTGTTTTGAGGACATGAAGTCAAGGTTCGGAATTCTCAACAGAACATCACGAACACCCCCATTAGTCGCCCTGGAGGAGCAAATCAGGGCATGATAAGTCGAATGTCTAACTGCAAGCACGATATGGACCTTCAGAGCACTTCAAAATTCAAACCATATCATTCCCAAACATGCATTGAACGTCTCCTCTTACCCCAAACTACTTTTCCACCTTGTGTAAGCAGACCAAGCTCGCTAATTTTAAAAGAAAACTGCATCTGACATTTGAAGAATAAGACATACCGCGGCATCAATGGGACCCCTATGCTTGACGGCAATAGCTCCTTGCGCCTGGAAGAAAACAACTCGTTGGAGAATTATCTATGTGAGTGTTCTTTAAAAGGAATTACCTCTACGATAGTTCCTTTGTTTATGACACCAAGGGAAGCGTACACTGGACCATTAGGGTTCCTTTGTTTAAAAGGATTGAATGTGCATTTCAGCTCTGGATGAGTGTCATGGCCTTCGGTAAAACTCAAGCCTGTTGGACGAATAAACCGCTCATATTTTGGAGGTTTTTTGGTGTCCAACAAATGTGGCTTTAGTTACCATCCTTTTCAATTGCTTCGCTGTTTGTGGATCAAAAATAAAAAATGCTAAAGATAAGTTCCTCCCTGATGACAGAAAATCATGCGAGCACCTTCTCAACAAGGGAAAAAATTTTGCATTAAAGATACAACTAAAATGTTGTGAGACTACTGATAACCGAAAAAAAAGAAGAAGAAGAAGAAGATATTTTTCGAAACTACAACGTGATATGAGATGGTCTACGAGAAGAATAAGTGCAGTTTCACAAGGTGAGCACCACAAGCAATCACACATACACAAATGTTCTTTGAGTGAGATGAACACCACGATGAAGATCATCATGTAGGACACTTTCTTATTCAGGCATCTGGTAGACCTCTTTGAATTGAAACCAACTAGACCCCACTTAGCCAATCCAACATCAGGATAGAGTACAAAGGCCTTCTTTTCTTTTTCTTTTTCTTTCTTTTTTTTCCCTTTTCAAAGATTACAGCCATGACTGGCGGAACTACTTATCGAAAGATTGAATGCCCTAGATATGTTGTGCGACCACATGCATGTCTTGGAAGCAAACTGCATATGCAAATGCTTGCTATAGTTGCAGTGACTTGTGCATTTTGCACATTGAATCTATGCATGTCAAGATGAGATCATAATAGCAGATTTGAAAGTATGGCTAAGGACAAGCCGGAGGCAGGTCTTAGTCCACGTATACCCCGACAGCTGGTAGACACCCAAAAATAAAAATTTAACAATTCAATATCATGAGGAAGAGCGAATATAAGACAGATCCTCAGAAGCTTACTTTTCCTTTTACCAGAACAAATAATTTTGAACATTTCAGCTTCAGCCACAGGTCTAACCTGAAATTCAAATGCAGTTGGTTACCAGTTAGTAGATGTACTGTTTATAGGGAAAAAATGCAGAGACACATGAAACTTCAAGCAACAAATCCCACCAACATGAAAGATGAATCACCTTTTGCAGTGGAACATCGCATTTACCAGCATTCTCTTTCCTTTTCTTCTTTATGGTATTGCTCAAAACCCACAGAAAAGAGAATTATCAAACAATATCCGACATATGATTTTATAACATAACTTGTCAGAATCAACAAGCAATCTGACCATTCAAGTTACCTTTGCCTGTGTTGTCGTCTCACTGTCCAGCAGATAGGCAGGGAGAGCACCTTCATGAAACTTGTCATCTACCTTGTGCTTTACGGATTACTCATCATGCATGGCAAGACTATTCAATAGAAGAAGCACGATGAGAAAAATGCGATGTAGGACCCGATGAGATAAATTACTAGCTTATGATGAGTCCACCAAGATAATAGAGGAAAGCAAACATCTCGTGTGCCAGAGATCCAGGATCCATACCTGTGGGGACCATCGTCTTGCACTGAATGTAATAGAAAAACAAACAAAATTATTTGATGGTTAAACACCCTCTTTTTGATATCACCATTTATTTCTTTTATGCTTTCCTTCTGTTCTTTATCTTTCATCACCGTACAAAAGAAAGAATAGAGGACGCCCTTACGTCTTTTTCATCAAAGCCTTCTCAGCACAGCGCTTCTCTGCAAACATCTTACCCTTGATACCAAGCACCTGTTTCCAAGTGACGGGACATCAACAAACGTTAAATTCAAGTCAGTAAGAAAATTATGAAATTTCAGCAATTAGGAAGCAAATCTCATAGCATATTGGCTGTATCTCGAAACTAGATTGTAGTTTATGTAATCCAATATTTAAAAAAATAAAACCGGTAAAAGAATGGATGGGTTCACAAGTAAACCTTCCAAGGAAAGTTCGTCTCCATGAACCAACTGTAAATGCCTGTTGGCAACTTAAATATTGCAATTTCTATTACAGCTGATAAATGAACATTCGACAACTTTCGTTTTCTCCAAGATACACAGATATCAGGAATCAATAAATATTGCTTTTTAGAGATAGATAGATATCAGTTTTACCTTCTGAGCAAAAGCAGAATGCTTGTGAAGTTGTCGAGCCTCCTCCTTCCGCTTGCGCTCGAAGCGATCATGGCGGTATCCAATATCCATTGCGCTTCTTGTGAAGTTGAATGTAATCTCCTTGTGGCTGTTGGAGAGACGAAAGAAAAAGGTAAGCAAAATCCGACGAAGTAAACACAGATGAAAGATGAAGAACAAACCATTATGATGGAATAAATCAACTGAAGGCCAGAGCTTCTCTCTCTTCACTACTATACTCTAGTCGAAGGAAGCAGAATTTAGCACCAGTCCTGTCTTGAAACAAGAAAGGCTTAGTCCGCCAACACCTAGCAACAATACACGGTTACAATACTGGTTTCATTTGAATCTTTCAGATAGTTTGAAGGAATGGAAAAACAATGGGGAAACAAGAAGCAGAAAATTAAAAGTAAATCATAAGTGATGTTTTCGTACGTGGTTGTAAACCCCACTAACGGTTTTCCACCGTGAGCGCTGGCGTCAAATTACAAATCGTATGAATGAGTGCACTAGCGCAACGCATAAATAATAATAGCTGGTGAAAAGGAGCATTGAGGAAGAGGATACAATTGCATGCGGATTGCGGAAGAAGTACCCGGCGCAGCTGTCTGCAGTGCCGTCTTTCCAATTCCTGTCCTCCGGCGGTTGAAAAAAGAAACGGCTCCGACACGAGACAGTAGGTCGGGCCTCTCGCACCCGACGAAGAACATGCAACTCACTGGGTTGAAACGTGGGAGCAAAAAGATCTGGTACGTGACAAGATGGCCTCAATTGCAGCTTGCAAAGTTTCTCAAGTGCGTTCGTTTCGGTTCCAGACTTCAGTGAAATTAACTTATATACTTCCAGTGAATGAATATATTACATACTTCTAGTGAAATGAGTATATTATATACGGAAGGATCTTGTTAGCTTGAGTCAAACAAATATTCCATTTAGCTCATTTCAAAAATTTTATTTATAACACTTTTTTTTTTTTGTTGATTTCTTCTTACATAAATCCGCGCATAATGAAGAAAAAAGTTTTAAAAAATATTGTGAATAAATTTTTTGAGATGAATTAAGCAAGACATTTGTTTAGACTTCTCTCATATATCTTTCATTTTATTATTATTTTCGTATATGCAAGGGAAAGCAACAGAAATGACTTGCATCATTGATATATTCATCGGTTAGAGATATGATCCTGATGGTAGTGTTGTTGTTTGTATTAATGTTTTTTTCTTTTTTTTTTCCCTACTTCCCAAATTCGATCGCATTGGCTACATTACTGATATGGGTATGTGTCGTGGGCACCCAAAATGTCAAACCATAGGTTATGATACAAAAGAGTTTATTTGCCAATACAGAGATTGAGCATCATCCGCTCAAAATAAAATGAATCTCTTCCTCAAGATGGTCCTTGTTAAGGGTTCCAACTTTCAGTAAATGAATAGCCCCGTGCAAGCAAAGCTGGCAATCCATTACAACAGCTAATTTTTTGTAAAAATTGACATCATGATCTAGGCCCGTGGAGAAAGGAAGGGGTATGGCTTCTCCATGAACATGTTGCTCAAAAACTTCTACTTCAACGCTCACTGAATGCACCTGACACGGACCGGGATCTTCCATTGGCTTGATGAAAGCATACACTCGATCTTTTTCTAGTGCAAAGCGCAAACAGAGCTCGAATAGCAGCCAGCAGCTTCAGACTGATAGAATCATGGAAGCATGCCCAAGAATTCTTGACTTGCGCAAACAAAGCAGGGAATGCTAGGAGCCTAGGGCATCATCGAATTTCTCAGTGTGGACAAATGAATCGAGCAAAAGGTACCATCACCCTAGTTGCTCTCATGATCAATGCATCTTCTGATTCAAACAAGATTATTGATAGCCCAAAAGTAACCGCCCACAACTGCAAATGATGCAAGCCCAGAGCCAGCCATCCTTAGCCATATACCACGGAACAGAATGCTTCTATCTGTAGGCGAGAGCCCCGAAACTCTCTCAAGCCAATAACCTGGTGGTTTCCACTTTAGTAGCCGCCTCTCCAAGGAGATATACTGCCGCAGGTAAAAGAAAAAAACAAGTCAATGAAAACACAAAAAAGTACTTATAAAAAAAGACCTGTTCTGCAAATATTTCCCTCATTTCCCTGACACCCATCCAAAGGGATATAAATAGGAGGGACCTTTCAGGCCTTCACAGTTTGAGTCGAACCAAGGTTAGCTTCCTAAACCTCTTGTGAGCCACAGGAGATGGGCACCTATATCTTGAGTGAGTTTGAAAAGCACTCTCCCTCGCACCCAGCAATGTTTCTCACTACCCAACCTGCGTGTTACAAAGGTTGCTTGGGTCTATTGTGATTCCAAACATTATATAAAGCAAGTTTCATGCCACAAATTTTAAGGCTTCCCATACCCACAGCCAATCCAGGATCGTGGTAGCTTTTTCATGTGTGAAGTACCTGCGAATGCAACTCATGAGAAGTACCAACCATGGAAGATCCTAGTCCTAAATACATTTCTGAAGCTTGGAAATCTCATCATATATAACATGAGCACCCAATGCAAACCATGGATTCCCCAGAAGATCCATTCCTTCACCACCTTTAAAATTTGCTCCTTACACCTATCCCTCCAGTTAATCCACTCAAAAGACACATCTGTATGTCCAGGAACATAAACACATCATCACGCAGGCTCGGCCATTTATAACATTTACTACTGATCAAAAATCATTGAGAGACTGACTTTGTTTTCACAATTTCTCAATGATTCATATCGGCAGGTTAAGCTTTTCATTTCATATTATTAAATAAATAGTAAGTACCTTTGGAATGACGGTACATTGTGTTCGGCATTTAGCAGTGTCAAAGCAATGAGAAACTGCAGCAGCTAATGAACCACAAAACCCGGCTGCTAGACTAGAAGCCAAAGGAGATACTGGCCCAATTTCTTCTATGGACCTATATGCACAAGGATAAAAATATTCAATAGGGGAAGCAGAAAGCATAGGTTTTCAAGTAAATGAAAACATGGGAAAATTTTACTTTCCAATGCATTTCTTAATGGTTCTCGACATACGTATATGAATGCATGTCTTGAGTGTGTTAAATGACTGATGACTACAGCATCAAAAGGAATTATCTGCCACATTCTTCTATTTATCCATTTTTCTTAGTGCACTCTTTGAATTCATAAGGCATGAATAAATAGTATTAAAAAGTAGCCCCACATGGGAAAGGTGCTGCCACTGTCAAGTAAGTACTAACATACAATCAGCTAAGGCAATGCGGACGAAGTATGTTTCACTATTAAGTTTTGAAATTTTGATGGATGTTGGATATGGCCTTCTATTTTATTGTCGCATGAATCAGCAAAACAAATACTCATGTCAATTCATTCCAGGAAGAAGCAAGACATCATTTTGCACTCAGCATGCTTGCAAATTTTGAGCAATGTGAACCAAGTAGACAGTTATTGTCTTCCATCAACCAGATTGCAAGTTATCCATCATGACATCCAAAGACAAGCTATTCATGGGCATGGTGCTTCTTGTATAATCACATTTTTCCATACAAAAGATGAAGCCTTGCTAATTCTTATTGATCCTACAAATTTCCTCCAGTGGCTCAGTTAAAGTGCTAAATTTTGCCCTGCTTTCCAGATCATCATTATTGCCGTTTCTTTATTATTTATCTTGCAAAAATTACCTTTAAGAAAAATTAATTGAAGCTCCGAGTGAAATAAATAAACAAAACAAATAAGTTGATGGGAATCATTGGAACCTGGGTGGTGGATTCATAGCAACTGCTTTCCAATCAAGCATAACAATGTGAAGAAATTGCCAAGTAGAAAAGAAAACACCTCCAAAGATGGAATCCCGAAATATTCCTGATCGAAGACCCCTCCATAAAGCACCCCACCCTTCCAAGGAAATGATACCTGAAGGACTCTGGATTTCGTATGCAAAGGGAGGCCTTCCAGACCCACTTATCAACCATGGATACTCTTTGAGAGCACTAGAAATATTCGAACCTCTCTTAGGAAGTGATTCCAAAAGACCAAGAGTAAGGTCCCATGCCTTTCTATCAGGAGTATATCCACATAGTAGTTTTGAAATTGAGGGGGGAAGAGATTGCTTCATCTCAACAAAGTTAGAAGCTTGGAAAGGAAAGGCAGATGACACTTGTGCACGAAGTTTGAAAAATTCAAATGGGGTACTTAGAACGGCTTCCATGGCACCAGCTGCAAAGCCTGCCAACAGAGCCTCAGAGAGGGAAACATAATTCTCTTCCCGCCCATCTGCAAAGATAGGAATCAACAATGGGTTACAGACATTTTCACCACAAATGAAATACATAGCAACTTTGCAACAAGACATACAAACATTTAATTATTATTTATTGAAACTTGAAAGTCCATCACCATAATGGAAGAAAAATTAAAATCAAGTTGGTTCCAACTGCAATTAAATCTTAAATGATGTTTTAGAAGCTTCATTCCAACCTTTTCATAAGATGATCAAGTTAACATCAATCTAGCCACACAAAATAAAAGAATGACAATAACATTAAATAAGTAAATCAGCATTGCATACTGTGTTTGGAAACTTGGAACGAGGAAGGAAAAGGTTTCCTCTTGATTACCCCTCTCCTTCAATGCAAGACATTGATACACCTCATTTGTCCTTAGCAACTCTACTTTTTTATAGTTATTACATTTTCAACCATCAATGCCATCTTTTTATTTCCATATTGTTGACTCTAATTATTTTGTCTTTATTCCCATTACAAAAATCATCATCTCCTTTCCATATTCCACTCTTTCCACCCTTTCCATTCCTTTTTGTAAGTATCTAAACACAACACTTTTGAACGCAGAGAAAAACAAATAAAAATCTTAGCAGATGAATTGAAAACCTGAAATTCGAGAGAATACCTTTAAAATATGCAGTCAGAATCTCATAGGTACCAAAACGTGCTCCCATTCCTGAGATCCTGCCCAAGGTTGACCAGCCAAGACCTCCATAGAAACCTAAAGCATTCATGAATACTAGAAAGTCATTGTGACAACACAATGGCTAATGAAGATGACAACTGCCACTTAAAGAGAGAAAATAATTTTTATTATTATTTTTTAAAAAAAAAAAGCAAAAAAAAAGCAAAAACCATAAACCACAGTGTAAGATATCACTACAAATTCAATTGAATTACTCATTGGGTAAGTTACCAGGGATCCATGAGAGAGGTTGAACTCTGCGCAGAACTTGAGTAGCTGTCAGCTTTTGGTTAGGACCAGAGCCGACCTGTTGACAGATTTGAGAATTATAAGACACCAACAGAAACCTTTACATTATCAAAATGCATTGTATTAACTATCAAGTTTTAATTTTGATTTGGGGACTGAATTCCAAAGAGAGAATAGGGAAGACCTGGACGAGGGTTTTGAGGGTGTCAAGAGGGTGGGTGAGAGCAGAGCCTATGGACACTGCAGTAGCAGCTGCGACAGCATGGCTTGCCAGAATATCATCCTGCCATGGTTCCATCCCAAGTTTACTTCTCTTCAAATGTGCAACAACCTAGGGCAGTAAATCAGGTCAGGAAAACTCAGTTTAGGTTTTCTCAACCCTAACCCTATTTGAAAAACCTTAACCCAGCCCTAAAATAACCCAACAAAAATCAGTTCAGTTCAAGTTGGAAATCAGGCTAATAGATCAAGCAAGTTATTGAAACGACATACCATTCAAAGCAAGAACTACAAAGAATATGACCAATGAATACCTTAAAACCTCAAGATGGAAATATTATTGGTGATAGTTGGTCTTGAAAATCTCTCTTTACAGTTTGGGACATCTCCAAGATCTCTAACGTGCAGGAAAAATCTATTGAACTGTTTTCGAAACAGTACACAATCTGATGAAGTTGAATATTTGTTGACAGGACAACAAAAAAAAAAAAAAATGATCTGTTGAACTCGAATCTTTAGTTCAATAGTATACAATCTGATGAAGTGCACAATTGTTGACAAGACCAAAAAAAAAAATCTGTTGAACTGGAATCTTTAAAAAACCAGTTCAAGCAAAACAACATATTGAAACAGCTGTTTGACATGTAGAAATTTCATAATCAAACAGTCAACCCAACTTGTTTAATATCCAGACAATCTATCAAACATGTACACAACCTGTCTAAATTGAGAAAATTTCACAACCAAACTTTCAAACTCCATACAATGTTTGTATAAAATATTTCAAGCAAACAGAAATTAATATCTCAATCAACCAGTGTAAAACATCCCAACAGAATTTAATAACCAAACAAACAGAAACAAATATCGAAACCACCTGTTTAACTGGTACATACTTCATATTCAAATATGACCAATATTAACCCATATCCAAATACACATTTACAAAGCTTATCTACATTTAATTAAAAGCTAATGGCAAATGCCATATATACCCATGAATTTTACCTCTAATTCCACTTATACCAATGAATATCCAAATTTTCCTAATACACTCATGTATTTTGTTTAAAATTCCTCTTTACCTATGCTATTTGAAATCCATTAAATAGAACATTAGCACCCTTGTAAAATAATGAATATGCTCTAGTCTTAATATAATTCGAGGTTAGTTTGCTCAAAACTAAAAATTTACATTTAAATAATATAGAATTTATAGTTGTAAAAGTGCTAAAAATTCATTTGAATGTGAATCTTTAGCTATAAAATTATAATTAGGGATGAGCATTTTCATTATTTTATAGGATGATAACGGCCCATTTAATGGATTCTCAAAAGCATGAATATGAATGAAATTTTAGGTAAAACACGTGGGTGTAATAGAAATTTTTGAAAATTTGTGGATATAAGTGGAATTAGGAGTAAAATTCATAAGTAAATGTGGAATGTTCCCAAATAAAAAAATTAAGCTAATAATGTTTAAGTCCTTGACATGAAACTTGAATGCAGTACGCCATTTCCATATGCATTTTCTTCAAAAAACAACCAGTAATGAAATTAAGTATGCACAAATATAATTCAACTACGATATCATAGTTACCTTCATACCGAATATTGCATAAAAATCATTATTTAACATTAATTACAAATTTAAGATAAATAAATTTGCAACAGCATTCAACAGCAAGTTAGTTTACATTTTAGATTGAATTCACAGCACATCTAACGATCACATAAATTAGGATTCAACGGCATTCGCAGAATTCAATGGAGCTAATATTCAACAGAGACATTGCAAAGAGTAGAGATGGGGACTGAGCGCCGAAGCTGCTGGTCGGAACCGCGAGCAGAAAAGGGGATCCCCAGACCTGTGGTAGATAGAGGTTTGGGATGGGGAATTTATGAAAATCGTGCTGGGATGTTGGAAGCAGAGAGGAAGAGAAAGGAAGAGAGAGGAAGAGGGAGATCAGGACAGTGGTTGAACGAGGCAGCGGAGGGCGGCTGGAAAAAGGAGATAGGAGATGCCGCCAGAAAGTAGGCTGGAGAAGAAGATACGACCAGGGATAGCTCGTGAGGTGAAGGAGAGAGGCGTCGGGAACGGCGATTGAGAGGGAGGAAGGGGGGTGACGGGTTACCTGGCTGAATCGAGTAAAGAACACGTCGAACGGACTGCAGAAATGCCTGAGAGGACGCCGAACAACAAGCGCGGGAGATGGAGATGACAGCGCTCGGGGCGGAACGGGAGGTTTCCAGGCGTGTTTTTGTCAATTTCCAAAAGTTTTCAAAAGTGTGTTTATTAATGAATAAAATTTTTTATGAAAAATTTTAGAGAGTAAAAGTTATTAAATAATGTAATATGATAAGGGTAATAATGAGCAGTAGAGAGGATAAAGTTAAAATAGATAAATTAGTTGTATAAATAGTTGTGTAGAAATAATTGAAAAGTAGGTAGTTATATAGAAAAATGTGAAAAAATAATTAAAAAATATGATAGTTCCGTAGAGCGAAAAGTTTTAAATTGACTTGACATTTTTTGTTAATTGACAAACACATGAAGGGTGTGTTTGGTTAGAGGTAAAACTTTTGAGGAAAAGTTTTTAGAGTAGAAGTTGTCAAATCAATAAAAAGTGATGTGATATAATAGGAGTAATGATGAAGAGTAAAG
>JAXCLR010000105.1:8233106-8250695 GCA_035584095.1 Annona squamosa
ATTTCATATGAATAAATAATAATAACAAATCATGTAAATAAATATAATAATATATAATCAAACTATATATTTTTAAAAAATAGTAATATAAATAATATTTTTAGAAAAATTAACATCAAAACTAAGATAAAAGAAAAAAATTAATAAGTGTAAAAGTAAATGATAAAAATAAAAGATAAATATAAATAAAATAATATGCTTTATTTACAACAAAATACAATATGTCGAATATCTATTCAAATATAGATATAATAACGTAAAATATGTAGAATATAAAGAAATATTATTTAAATAGTATGTATTCAATATATTCTATAATAAATATAAAATAGAAATTCACTTGAACACTAATTCTATCATATTTACAAATCAAGTTCCTCGGATTCGGATTTTTTGGGCTCAAGTTATAAAAAATCAAATTTCAACACTGCTCAAAATTGGGTTTGGCAAGCCGGGTTTGGGCTCAACCCGACCCAAGTTGCACCCCTATTGGCAAATGCAGATGAGTGTGGTTCGGTTTCTGACTTTGATATGGACCAGGGAGTGGCTAGGCCGCATTATGCCTTCTATCCCAAGGGTCAAGTTAGGCCTGGTCAGAAATGGAGTATGGGGAGCATTCAAGGTGGGACACCTGATCCACTAGGGCCAGACGTCCAGCCCAAAACCATATATATTTTAATTTTTTTATAAACATATTAAGTGTACTTAATTTATAAATCAAATTTTACTATTTTTAAATGTGGTTATATATATTATTTAGATTTTTAAACATAGTGGCATTATTATAATTTTTAGGTTGAAAATTATAATAATGCGACTGTCTTTAAAAAAATTAAAAATATATAAATATATTAAAAAATGATAGAACTTGATTTATATATTAATGTATATTAAAGTAAAATATTTATAAAAATAAAAAAATTTGATTTTAGGCCTAACACAATTGGGGACCAACTGCGTCCAGTCGCAACAGCCAGGCGTTTTAAAAGTGTTGTTGATATTTAATAAATTTTTAAATGAAAATTTTTTTGGTGTAAAATTTTTTTAAAAATATGAGAAATAATGTGAAATGATCTGTGTAGTGATGAGCTGTAAAAAAATAAAAATAAAATAGATAAAATAATCGCATAAGTAAGTTTATAAAAATACTAAACACACTTATATAATATATTTATATTAATTGTAACGACACTTTTATATCATGAATTACAATCAAAAGTTAGTTTTTGAACGGTTTATGAATTAAACATTTTATAACAATCAAATTAATTTTATTGACTAAGTAAATTTGTTTAAAATAAAGGAGGTGTTTGTTTATACCAAAAAATATTTCAAACTATAACTTTTCATCTTCTACAAATAACCTGTTTTTAATTTTTTTTTTTTTTACTTCTTCTATACAAGTAATCTACTTTCTAATCAATTCTATACAACTACTCATACATCTAACCTATATATTTTAATTTTATTTAATTTACTCATCATCATTATCCCTATCATATCACATCAATTTTTATATTTCAAAAATTTTTACGCTAAAAATTTTTCATCAAAAGATATATCACTTTCTAAACGCACCTAAAATTTTTTAGTTATTGCTCATGAATTATTTGCAACTAAGTGTTTCTTTAGTAATTGAATATTAGACTTTCAAAGAAATTTTGATTTTCAAAAATAAAAATTTGGCAGCGATTCACCTAATTTTTATTGTCAATGGATTAGATGATCGTATTGAATACTAAATATTAGAAATCAATTTGAAAAATTTTTAACAATACTCGATAGTTCTATCATACGACCAATTAACCAATTTTCGTAATGCATGAATATCCATCATTGTCCCTCATACGACCAAGTAACCAATTTTCGTGATGCAAGCATATCCATCATTGCAATTTTCGTATGCATGCATATCCATCAGAGCCCATTGGATGGACTGGCGCCATGAAAATGGCAATCGTGGAACCCAAAATTCTAGGACTTTGTTTCAAGTCCGAACCTATCCTAGTCTCAAATATCATTTCTTCCTTGCTAGCCAGCCGCCAATGAAGATCGGACCAGACAAGTAGGCTTCTGCCGGTTCTCTTTCACAATTCTGACACGCAGATTCCTTTTCATCATTTAAGGAACTGAAAGCAACCTGTTCCAATTCTCCGACTTGGAAAGTATCCACGAGCAAGATGCCAATATTATCTGAATCCATCCGTTAATTGACGGAGGATTTTCAGGCGGATATTCCATATATCTATGCACCGTAAATTAAGAATTCAAGACCAAAATTAAATTCACATGATCAAATCCGGGTATTTGTATTTACAGCATTAATGGCGTTTGAAAGGGCATAACCACAATATTATCTTATGCTCGCTCTATGCCTTGTATTTGCTTCTTGGGCCATGTTTTTGAAGCTCATCCGTCAGTGATGGAGAAGTACATAAAATAAATTTCAATTATGGCCTATTCACGTATGGATTGGATTTCGAAAGAAATAGTTTGTGGGCGAAAAAGAACGAGTTTCACATGTTGAACCGGTTGTAAGAGAACAATCTCCTTTGTTAAATTGATGAAAGTTTCAACTTCTAAGTGATAGCCTACCAAAACTTTTAATGATATAATTATATTTCAGTGAATAGAAGTATGAAGTAACCAGCACCTGAGAATATTAATAGACCTGATATTCCGGATATGATCGATATGTTCGCTGCAATTCTCGTTGCAGTACCGTGTTAATTTCTTGCCAAGACGCAGATCGTATGGAGCATCGGAAGGTGCGGAACCATTAAGGAGGTGGGCCCCATCCCATCATGAAGATTGGATGATGTCTCTGTCGTTGGTCTATATCAACCTTGCTGGCTAGAATGCGATGTAGCAAGAGATTGGGATCAACCTGATTGTGTATCGGAGGAGGTCCAAATCAAAGATGTGCATGGCATAACTTTCAATATATATACACACACAAATATTTAGGTGCAGCATGAGCATCGCTTAAATGGGCTCCACATGATCATCAAATCAATATATACTCCACCTATTGTATTTAGAATAATATATTTTATTATCATACCAATTTTCATCTCAATCAGATATGTATATGGGTTCCATCTGAAAATGGTACAAATTCAACGTAATAAAATAGGTTGATGTAAATAACAACTTTAAAGTATTTTTTCAACATGTAAACCATTTGTTATAAAATTTATATACGGATCAATGATTGTACAAAATTTTATTGTATTCTAATATGGTAGGGCCTACTTTTGATCAAAAGTACCGCTGTTCCAGTGCAGTTGTGTTGCACCGAAACAACTCCCATATATATATATGAGTTCATATATATATTTAATTTGGATAAAAATTATTATGGTAATATAATACATAATTCTAAATACAATGAGATGCAAAGTAGATTATAATTTTACGATTATGAGTGCAGGTGTCTACATTGGAATATTTCTCTTTTTTTCTCTATATAAGAATTTATTCAAGTGCATTCGGACTACATCATAATTATGGTGCAGTCCATGCATTGTAGAGCTCACTTGATCATGAATAAAAAATGTACTTCTCCAATTGTATTTAGAATTATTCACTTTATTAACATACTAATTTTCATCTAAATTCATCATGTGTATGTGTTCAATCTTAAAATGGAACAAAATTAATATAATAAAATAGTTTAATATAAATATCAAGTTTAAAGTGATATCTTCAATATCTAAACTGTCACGAGTATGAGTTTTATATGGATAAATGATTGTATAACATATTATTATATTTTAATATTTGTGAGATCCATTTTACAGCAGATTGCACCATAATGATGGTGTATTTTGTCCGCATATGATGAGTTTTTGTGTATATATATGACATATATTCATGTATAGGCACCTTGAAATGGATCTCACATGATCATAAAATTATAATCTACTTCACTCATTATATTTAGATTTAGGTATTCTATTACTATAATTTTCATCCCTGTTGGATATATGTATGGACTTCATCTAAAAATGGTATAAATTCAACGTAATAAAGTAGTTTGATATAAATAACAAATTTAAAGTTGTTTTTTCAACATGTAAGCTATTTCTTATATAATTTATGTATGAATAAATAATTTTATAAAACATCAATATATTTAAATACATGTGGAGCTAATTTTGGGCTAAATACATCATAAGTTATGATATAGGTAAATGCACAGGAATACATATAGAGAGAGATATTCCAATGCATGTAAATGCACCATAAAAGATTATAAAATATACATATATTTCATCCATTATATTTAGATTTGTTTATTTTATTAGCATACCAATTTTTATACCGAATGGACATGTTTATAGGCCCATCTAAAAAGGGACAAACTCAATATAATAAAATAGTTTGATGTAAATAATAATTTTAAAGTTGTTTTTAAAAATGTAAATTATTTACTATATAATTTATATATGGATAAATGACTATATAAAGTATAAAGTATCAATACATTTAAATATAGATACAACTATTTTGAGCTAAATGCACATAAGTTACGATGCATGTAAATGATAGTAACATATGTCATATGTATATAAGTATAAATTATCAAAAATCTTAGCTCCATTCACATATGCATAAAAAGATAATTTATTTTTATGCAACTATCTAAACCGTCCATGTGTTTCGTAATCACTTTGGAGTAATCAAGACTCTTGGCGTAGTAATTTCAGATGGCAAGTTTTTATCGATGAAGGGTCCAGATCGGCTGCACCGGTGATCATTTGCGGTGTATCTATGCTACCTCCATTTATTTTACGCCCCACGCAAGGTGCAAGTCGCACGCTCCCGCAGATGACGCAATCCACCCGACAGAACTGCAAAACAACTTCACGCAGTGCCAGTGGGTGAGTCTGCCGCTAAAGCCAGTGCAGGATAGCGTAATTGAGTTTTATTTTTCTTTTTAAGGGGTGGTCATTAACACCAAAAACGCTGAAACTTTTCAAACTAAAGGAGTATTTGAAAATTAATTAAAAATTTTATGAAAAATTTTTAGGGTGTGTTTGATGATTAAGAAAAAGTGTTAAGCTAAAACTTTTTAATTCAAATAACTTTTCGTAACTATCATATTTTTAATTATTTCTTCGTATTTTTCGATATAATTATCCTACTTTTCAATTATTTATATACAAGTAACATATCGATTTTAACTTTATTCTCTTTATTCTCATTATTACCTTTATCATATCATATCATTTTACAACTTTTACTTCTAAAAATTTTTCATCAAAATTTTTATCACTTCTCAAACCTTCAGCGTAAAAGTTTTTCAAATAGGAGAAAATGATGTGATACGATATGAATAATAACGTGGAGTAAAATAAAATTAATAAAGTTAAAATAGATATGTTAGATATATGAGTAGTTGTGCATAAATAATTAAAAAGTAAAATATATAAATGAATAAGTAAAAAAAAATTAAAATAAAATAGTTGTGGAAAATAAAAAATTTTAGATTGAAAATTTTCTTATATAAACAAACACCACAACAAAATTTTCACTCTTCATAAATATCGAATTTTTTATTTTTTTCTATTATCCTATATAACTACTTTATTTTCCGATTATTTCTACATAACTACTTATATATCTAATCTATCTATTTTAATTTTATTCTTTTTACTCCTTATCATTACCTCTATCATATTATATTATTTTCTCACTTTTTAAAAACTTTTATGCTAAAATTTTTACCACTTCCCAAATACATTTTTAATTTTTTTATGCTCTCATGGTAGCTAGCACAGTTACATGGGTCCGTGCATTTTAAATCGATCTAAAATTATGCGCGTTTTAGACTATTCCAAAAACATATATTTTTAAATTTTAAAATAAAACCGTTAGTTGTATATATAAACTAAAATTTACCATTTTATATTAAATGTGTATATATTGATTTTAAATTTTAAACACAAAAGTATTTTAATCATTTTAAACTATTAAAAATAAAATATTTCTGTGTTAAAAATTCAAAATAATATAATACATTTTCAAAAATGACAAAAATTTAATTTATATATTAAATATTAACATTTTTATGAAAAATTTAAAAACTATGTTTTTAGCCGGGTGACGTAGGCGAAGAAGAAGGGGAAGAAGCGTGTTTTCACCCACGAAATTTCGTCCCGTGAAAGTGGAATCTACTGTTAACTCCTCGCTGGCATGAGATGCTGATCTTTTGTAATTCCACGATTGACGTGGTTGAGATGGCACTGATTAGATTTTCTATGGATACGTCCGAAGTCATGGCGATAGAAATGACTATCTTGAAAGTAATTAATTGACAGGGAGCTGCCGTCTAAATATAAGATGGGGAAAAGTGACTGAAAAAACCTTACCTTTTTCGATCGCTTATGGGATGTAATATCTTAATTAATTATAAACAGTCTCTGTCCTTTCCTCCTAACTTCTACTTAGCCATATAGTACATACTAATCAGAAATTTTTTCATAGAGGACGCACTTGGCAAGTAATAAAACTTTCAAAGAAAAGTTCTTTTTTTTTTTCAAGGCATAAACATTTTTAAAATTAAAGAAAATAATATAACATAATAGGTATAATGATAAAGAATAAAAAGAATAAAGTTAAAATAGATAAGTTAGCCATATGGGTAGTTGTGTAGTAAAGATTAAAAAATATGATAATTATATAATAATATGTGAAAAATAATTAAAAATAGTATAATTATAAATATTGAAAAGATTTAGATTGAAAATTTTTAATGATTACCACACGAATTCTACAAAATATAAACCAGCAACTACATACGGCCAAATGCAATAACACTTGCACTCAAATTTAAAGCCTATATTTTAAACTATATTACATGTTGTCATCTTCGTAATTATATTCTAAAGACTAGATATTATATTAGATGTAGTCGTTTTCTAATATTTTCATATCTATTCAAATTTAAAGTCTATATCTTAATATCATTATTATATGCCACCACCAATTTCTGATTATTATTTGGCAATCTTGAGGACTTTTAAAGAATGTCATCGAAAGCATAGTTAAGTAGTTTGACATTGGTATATGCATGGGTAAAATCTCTATTTCGAGTTCAGGCTATAGCAACAGTTTTTTGTTCACATATAAACTAGTCGACAAAGCAAAAAAAAAAAAAAGAAGAAGAAGAAGATACATTCTTGATTACTAAGGAGCTACCATATTATTTAATATAGTAATTTTTAAAATTTGATTGCAAGTAACATTATTTGTAATGAAAATTTTTTGCATATAAATAAATTTTGCTTGTTTAAATATTAGTTGCATAGGAGAACTTTTTTAGTAATGGTCATCCATCTTCATCACCTCTTAGATGGGACACACCATGGTAATGAAGTCAAAATTCAATAAGTCTCCCATAGAAAAAGAAAAAAGAAAAATTCAATCAGTCGGATTGTTAAATTTTTTTTTTGATAACACTAAAAACGATATGGTTGGAGTATTAGGAAAGTGCACCTTTCTAAATATTAGCATGTTGCTATCAATCAAACTTTTTTGTGCTACTCAAATCAAACTTTTTTGCATCTTGAACCGTGGAAATAGGATTTCCCCTCTTGCTTGGACCAACTATTTTCTTTATTACCCATGAAAAAAAAAACTATTTTTTTTTATTGTGTCATCCCTTGAATGATTAGACAATTGATATACGAACAGCTCCAAAAGAGAAATAAACGAGTGAAGTGTGCCTATTTAACTTTAAATCCTGAGCCTTCGACTTTACGTGTGTATATATACACACACAAGCACTCAAGAGAAATACTTAATCATCAACTAATGACAGCCGTTAATGGGGAAGATGTCATGCAAATTACCTTGTTTGAGACGCGGGAATTGAGATTCGCGCAGCGCGATTCTCTGTTCAGAGAACGGCTGCAAAGAAGATGCATATATTACTACACGTTCCCATCGATTTTTAATATCTTCTAATCAACCACCCATACAGCTACTTTATTTCTTTTAACTTCATACTTTTTACTCTTCATTTTTACTTGTATTATATCATATTATTTTTTCTATTTATAAATTTTTATAGTCAAACTTTTTTCAAAAGATTTATTTATTCACAAACACTCCGTTATTTTTATTTCTTTGTTTTTTATAAACTTGTTATTTTAAATGTATTTAATGTATAAATTAAGTTTTACTATATTTAGATATATATTTTTTAAAACTTCCAATATATGAGTATTTTAATTATTTTTAATAGTTGAAAATTACTAAAATAATATTGTATTTAAATATCTAAAAAATATACATGCATCTTCAAAAATAGTAAAACTTAATTTATATGTTAAATAAAAGTAGATTAATAAATTTACGAAAAAGAAAAAAATTTAAATAAGTTTTCTTGACCAAGCTAAGTAAGTCATTACTTCGTACAAACTAACAAGATCATATCTCTTAGCTAATTCAATGAGAATTTATTTATAAATTAATAATAGATGAGCAGTTAAAGTTAATAAGTTGCAGAAGTTAGAAGAGTAAATATTCTTTAATATACGTAAAGTAAACAAAAATAAAAATAAACAAATTTAAAAATTATTAAATTTCATAATAAAGAAAACTTGTGGACTATAGTGGATGAGCAGATGTAGTTAAAAAGTCGCTGAATTTAAATAAGTAAATATTCTTTAATATACGAAAAGCAAATAAAAAAATAAATTCAAAAAATCATTAAATTTCATAGTAAAGAAAATTTAAGTAAAGTCCATAATCTAAAAATAAAAATAGTTGTAATTGGTTGAGATGGTGGCTAACATAACTACCGACCCTTGTTTTATTCTCACCATGTGAGAGTAGCAGCCTAGTCTTCTTTATATATTGGTGAGAGTCTAGTATATAGGTGAATATTGTCGTCTCCCACAGAGATAGGTGAGAGCTTATTATTCCACAGAGATAGGTGAGAGCTTATTATTCCTCTCATGTCTAATTGTGATATGAAATTTCATAATAAGATGTAATATTTTAATAACAAAGAAATAAAAAATAAAAAAATATTTTTCGTGCTACTCATCTATGGGAGGCCGTATTAAAACGGTCTGCTTCATTGAAATATTTATTTATATCGTTGGATGACTTCTTTATCTCATGTGATCAGCCCATCAGTCGTCGTAGATTAATTTGATGTCTCTTTTGCAATTAAATCTCGTGATAATTTTGTGCGTGACGACCTTCTAGGTTAATTGATGTCTCTTTTGCAATTAAATCTGGTGAAAATTTTGTGTGCGAAGACCTTAACAAGAAACGCATAACACGTACAAGAGACATTGGATCACCAAAAAGATGAGCCTGATTGCATGCTTAAAGTGCCCTTGTTATGGTTACAAGTACTTGTTGTGATCGTTTTAGACTGGATGGTTCTATCTTAGACCAATATATTTTTTTGAAAATATTATTATACGACTGTTAATTTTAAGTTTATATTATTTATAAACTAAGGTTTAGTATTTTTAAATATGTATGCATCTTTATAAGAATTAATCCTATTAACCAGGGCTAAGTACCAACTTACTTCGTCCACATTAAAAATTTCTTAAATTTTTTTGTACTTTTTCCCTATAAATATGTTAATATATATATATATATTTAATATATAAATCAAGTTTTATCATTTTTAGATATATGTATATATATTTAAATTTTTTAAACATAAGTGTATTTTAGCCATTTTCAATATTTGAAACTAACTAAATACTCTTGTGTTTAAAATCTTTTAAAAATAAATAAATATCTAAAAATGGTAAAACTTAATTTATATATTAAATATATTTAAATGAATAAGTGTATGAAAAAAAAGGAAAAATTTTTTAATGAGTTTTTGGACTTGGGTTAAGTAAGCCATTAGAGATGTAAATCATCTTGACCTAACTCTAATTTTAACTCTATTTTTACGTCTTAACTCAATCTTATTTTAACCTTATAGAAATTGGATTAATAAATATATAATATTTAAAAATATTTTGCTTAATCAAATATATTTTAAAGTATAAATTTAAAAATAAAAATTAATCAATTTTATAGAAATACCTTCCAATTTATGACTTATTCGGTAATATAATTGCAAAAAGTAATGATGTTTAGCTAATTCTTATATATTATATTAATGTTAACTATTTTTTAATAATATATTATAGTTTACAGTAATATATAAAATCGGGTTAGGTTGAAGAGCATTTAACCTAAATTAACTTATCTATTTTAACTTTATTCTCTTTATTTTTTATCATTATACCTGTTAGGTTATGTTATTTTCTTTAATTTTAAAAATTTTTATGCCTTGAAAAAAAAAAAAAACTTTTCTTCAAAAGTTTTATTATTTGCCAAGTGCACCCTCTATGAAAAAATTTCTGATTAGTATGTACTATAGGGCTAAGTAGAAGTTAGGGGGAAAGGACAAAGACTGTTTATAATTAATTAAAATATTACATCCCATAAGCAGCTGAAAAAAGTAAGGTTTTTTTAGCCACTTTTTCCCATTTTATAATTAGACCGCAGCTCCTTGTGAATTAATTACTTTCAAGATAGTCAATCCTATCGCCATGACTTTGGACGTATCCATAGAAAATCTAGTCAGTGCCATCTCAACCACGTCAATCGGGGTTTTACAAAAGACCGACATCTTATGCCAGCGAGGAGTTAACAGTAGATTCCACTTTCAATGAACGAAATTTCGTGGGTGAAAACACGCTTCTTCCCCTTCTTCTTCGCCTATGTCACCCGGCTAAAAACGTATTTTTAAAATTTTTCATAAAAATGTTAATATTTAATATATAAATTAAGTTTTATCATTTTAGAAAATGTATATATATTATTTTGAATTTTTAAACACAGAAATATTTTATTTTTAATAGTTCAAAATGATTAAAATACTTTTGTATTTAAAATTTAAAATAAATATATACACATTTAATATAAAATGGTAAATTTTAGTTTATATATAAAACTAACAGTTTTATTTTAAAATTTAAAAATATATGCTTTTGGAATAGCCTAAAACGGGCATCATTTTAGATTGGTTTAAAATGAACGGATCCATGTAACCCGTGTCAGCTGCCATGAGAGCACAAAAAATTAAAAATATATTTTGAAATTGATAAAATTTTTAGCATAAAAATTTTTAAAATGTGAGAAAATGTTGTAATATAATAGTTGTGTAGAAATGATCGAAAAATAAAATAGTTATATAGGATAATAGGAAAAAATTAAAAAAATATGATATTTATGAAGAGTAAAATTTTTTTTGCAGTATTTGTTTACATAAAAATTTTTCAATCTAGATTTTTTTTACTTTCCACAATTATCTTATTTTTAATTTTTTTTACTTCTTCGTATATATATTTTACGTTTTAATTATTTATACACAACTACTTATATATCTAACTTATCTATTTTAAATTTATTAATTTTATTTTACTTATCATTATTATTCATATCTTATCATATAATTTTCTCCTATTTGAAAAACTTTTATAATGAAGATGTGTTTGGAAAGTAATAAAAAATTTGATTAAAAGTTTTCGTGATTAAAAATTGTAAAATGATATGAATAAAGGTAATAATGGAAGTAAAGAAAATAAAGTTAAAATCGATAGGTTAGTTGTATATAAATAATTAAAAAGTAGGATAGTTGTATAGAAAAATACGAAGAAATAATTAAAAATCTAATAGTTACGAAGAGTAAAAATTTTAAATTAAAAAGTTTTAGCTTAACACATTTTCTTAATCATCAAAGAAACACTAAATTTTTTTCATAAATTTTTTTATTAATTTTCAAATACACCCTTAGTTTAAAAAGTTTTAGCTTTTAGGTGCTAATGACCACCCCTAAAAAAGAAAAATAAAACTCAATTATGTTGTCCTGCACTCGCTTTAGTGGCAGACTCACCCACTGTCACGACGTGAAGTCGTTTTGCAGTTCTGTCCGGTGGATTGCGTCATCTGCGGGAGCGTGAGACTTGCACCTTGCGTGGGGCGTACAATAAATGGAGGTAAGCATATATACACCGCAGAAGATCACCGGTACAGCCGATCTGGACCCTTCATCGATAAAAACTTGCTATCCGAAATTACTACACCAAGATTCTTGACTACCCCAAAGTGACTACGAAACACATGGACAGTTTAGATAGTTGCATAAAAATAAATTATCTTTTTACCTGGCCACCAACCGATGACCTATCTACCCAACTTCGAACTTCCAGCCTTCCTATCCATGCACCCTATTTGGAGCTAAATGCACTTGGTGCATTTAACTTATTTTTTAATTTTTTTAAAATTTTTTTTATACAACCGTCAAGCTAAGTATATTTAACATATATATATATATATATATCAAATTTTCTTATTTTTAGAATATTTTAGATTTTTATGTTATTTTTGAAAATTAGTAATATTTTAGATAATTTTATTTAAAAAATTTTAAAAATTAAAAAATAAGTTAAAACACCTAGTGCATTGAGGCTAATTGCATTTGGGTGCAGTGTATTAGAGCCCGTCTGTAGCGTGTTATATTTTATATGCATTAATATGTTAAAAATTTTTTATAAATAACACATTGAATATTAAATGAATATGATAAATTCTAGCAAGATGCAGATAATCTAAAGAGCTTTTTATTGAATTCCCTCACCTAAAAGCACTGGTCGTTTGGGAGAATTGAAATTTCTCATTATAGATTACATTAATCTTCTACTCTCCTACCTCTATTTTAACCTATAAATCATCGACAAGCTAAAATGGCGGGCTTTCTCTTGTTTATTGGCGATGAAAACCATCAAAGTAAAAGCTAATAATCCAATTAGAAAATGCCAACTGTCCAACTTTGGTTGTCCCGTCTACTGACGATCGCAAGTCATCTTTTATCCCGCTAAGAACCGCTGTGCACTCCCGCTTTATGCGGGGGTTTAATGTCCGCCCTTGGCCGCAGGTTATGTGCGAGGGCAATAATTCAGGTAGCTTTGGCTAAGCGTATGTATCATTTAGTACATCTTAAAAAAATTATTTATAATATTTTTATATACTTATTTATTTAAATATATTTAACATCTAAATTAAGCTTTTTTTATTTTTTGATTTATATGTATATATATTTTTTTAGATTTTAAAAATAAAATATGAATATTTTCAATACATATATTCACGTAGATATTTAAAAATCTCAAAAATATATACACATATCCGAAAATGATAAAATTTTATTTATATATTAAATACACTTAATAAATAAGTTTATGAAGAAAAAATAAAAAATTATGGCTAATATAATCACTTCTTTATAAATTATAAATATCAAGGGACAACAACTTCTCACTCTTATGTTCGACCACACTAAAAATTTGCTTGGCTACACTTGTTTTGTATAAAAAAGTTAAAATCTTTTACTTTTTGGATCTAATTTATTAAGCCATCAAATTTGCATTAAAAAATCTTATAGTGTTTGGTTGGGTAAAAAAAACATAGACACAAATTTTTCAATAAAAACTTTTTATTTTCTATAATTATCTTATTTTTAATTATTTTTTACATTTTTCTATATACATTACCATACTTTTCAATCGTTTAAACACAACTATCCATACAACTAAATTATTTATTTTAATTTTATTCTCTTTTCACATCATGACTACCTTTATTATATCACATTATTTTTTATAATTTTGATAACTTTTATCAAAAAAAACTTTTCATAACAAAATTTTACCTTCGAATAAACACCGATAAGCCTGAAATTCTTAAAATAGGAATTGACGCTTTGAAAATGATGCGCAATTTATGGTATTTCTACTGCAGAACTGACAGGTCCTTAATAATAAAAGCCAAAAGCAATTCGTTGAATTTACGAAGCTCCAATTTACCATCCAAGTAAACGAAGACTTTCTTCCGGATCGAAGGCGTTTGGTAATAACCACGCCATATCTTATTCACATTTCTAGGTGTCATGGCACAAATTAAAGCCAGTGACTTTTGGGAATTAATGTCTTGTTATTTTATTTTTCGATTATGCGAAATTTCTACATTAGTTTAAAAATTTTACGTTAAATATACTATGTTTGCAGTAATTGATGTTGGATGGATGATAAACGACAAGAATGTTGATTGGTCTCTTAAAAATTCCTACTCCAATCATAGCTCTCCTGCACATTGAACGTGAAATCTAATGTGAGTGACACGACAAAAAAAAAAAAAAAAAGTGTACAGAAGTATACCTTTACTCTAAGTGCATCTTTGCCAAAGTACACCTTTTACCTTTATAGTTAAATATAGTAAAGTACATTTCTGTCAAAGTATACCTTCGCCAGTGCCTAGTCATCCAAAATAGATGATACGAAAAAAAATATGTAACCCATCTAAAAAAGGTAAATTTTATATAATAAATTTATTTAATTTATATATTATTTGAAAGTTTTATATTTAATATCTAAATTGTCTTCCCATCAAAAGATATCTAAATAGTCTAAAATATTATTCATATATAGACAAATGATTTTAGAAAATATTAATATATTCTGATACATACATCAATAAACTAAACTAAAATTTTTTTTTGTTTATACATGACTGCATTTATTTTAAAACAAGAACGTCTATCCTGATTGAAATAATTTGTGGTATGATGGTAGGATCAATGACAGTAAACCTAATTAGTAGTTAGAGTGAACCTGTCTTAAGGCAGTTGGTGTCACATGTGGCCTTAATTGCCCACGTTCGAGACTCGATTCCCGTGGATAGCAAATGCCATTGAGCATTGACTCTTGCAAAAATATATAAAAAAAAAATAGTTAAATTTTGATGTTATCATCAAACGTAAGTACCATTTGTAGTCAATTACACCCGGCTAATATATGTCTTTGATTTAAATAAGTTGTGCCTAATAATTTCTATTCGCTTTTTCTTATCATGATTCACATGAAGTTGGGTATCTCAACTAGGTAAGGTTCATGATCCTGTGCACTTGAGTAAACGGAATTTCTGTACACCCAGTGCAAAAAACTATTTTAATTTTAAAAAAAAAAATTTAATGTAAATGTATTTTATATGTAGGCCAATTTTATTATTTTGGAACATGTGCATATTGTTTTTATTTTTTAAAAATGGGGTATTTTAGTAATTTAAAAACCTACTAAAATGCCCTTTTAAAAAAATTTAAAAAATGATAATTACAAATCTTAAAAATGGTAAAACCCAATACATATGTTAAATATACTTATATTAATATTTTTAAAAAATTTTAAAAATAAAAAATAATTTTTTGCATTCGGATGCACAAAGCTCCGTGCACTTAGGTGCATAGGATTCAGATCTACTAAGCCAATGATTATAGATATAATAAATGAAGCTAATTTTCCATTAATCATGTATATGAGAAAAATATACGGGGTAACTTGAAACAGTGGTCTCTTTAAACATTATCTTTTATCTCTTGGTTTTAATTTTGTTTTTTTTTTAAATCTTACCATTTTCTTCCTAGAACTTTGATCTTCAAATTGGTACATGCTTCGCCGTCTGTAGTATAATTTTCTTCTTTTATGTATCTGTCAAAAAACAGATGACCGAATACACACGCCTTCGACATTGTTGATGATGGGCTATGAATGCATCCGGCTCCTTGTTATGCGTAGCTGGCACGTCAGACTACCTAACCCCTCGAAGTTACTTGGAATAATAAAGAATAAAACAGTAATAACCAACCATTGTTGGTATGCATTTGCAATTATCCCACGGACATTTCCTCAATTTTCTCAAAATTCCAACTCCCAAAATGGCAGCTAGCGCGTTGATCTGGTCATGCCCAAAAAGACTTGACACGGCGAGAAACAGGAACGATTCTCCGCAATAGCACGTTGACGACCAACTCCCGCACTGAATCAGAGCCGTTCATCAGCCCGGTCCATTTCCAACTTGGCTCAAAAACCGATTTTCAGTTTTCCATTCGGATTTGGTACACATGGCTCGGTCGGCCGCATTTTTAGACCACTAAAAGTCTACCAAGTAGACGCAACGCATCTCGGTTTCCGATTCCCATTTGCTGCGCTTCGTCCATCGATGTGGGGAGTGAATTGGGGAGTGAAAGACAACATATTTCTTCATATTGTTTAATTTTTTTTTTCGTTACATTATTATTATTATTATTATTATTTTTTGATGAGATTTCGTTACATTATTATTTATAAGAAGAGAATGCTCTCTTCCAGATTTAAAGTTACACGCCAACGATGTCAAACCACTGGGCTTTACTCTATTTCACGCGCTATAATTATTTTCATCACTCGATTTTTTTTAAAATTTTACTTATATATTTTACTGGCTTTTCCACACAGTTGTCTTATTTGTTCATACTTTATTTCTATTTTTACGTCATTTTCACATTTTCTAAAAACATCCTCATTTTCCTATTTTCCTATTTTTTGTTTTCCCTCACATTGGGTCCGTTTGGCAATTGCAAAAACTCGGAAGACAATTTTTCGAATGCATAAACTGTCGCATCCAGCCAAACAGAGAGCTGCGGTCTCAGAAGCACGGGCCTAAAACCTAAAAACAGTAGTCGTCCAGTGGTGTCATTGGCAGCAGCATGTCATGCCAATTTTTTTCACCGTCCTCTCTGTCAGCGCACGGCAGCTGAAATACGCAGAGGACGACAGGGCTGAAGTGACAAGTTTTTCTGATGCAATCCAGGTCGATGAAAAGTTTTACAGGATTTTACAACTTTTTGCAAATGCCAAACGCACCCATTATCAAATACATCCACGCCAACTAATGAGTGCTTAAAAATAAACGTTGATGAGGGCACGCTTGTCTTAGGGCGGTTGGTGGTTCACCTGAGCACTCTTGCTCTTGCATCTGGCATCGATTCCCGTTAATTGCATTGCCGTTGAGCGCAAGGCTCTGGCCACTCAATAAAGAAATAAATGCAGCTATAGGTGTAAAAGAAAAGATAAATGCAAGAAGTGTTCCAAGGTGGAATAGTATGAAGGAATTGAGAAGGACGTTTCTTGGCAACAAGAAATTGATGTGATCAAGGAAATGTCAGTCCACTGTAAATGGAAACTAAAGCTGTATTATTGAATACCAAGGGGGCAAGGGGACTAGGACTAAAAAAGGTTCTGTTAAGAAGGGACTCTCCAGTGATGACAAACAATCTCAAAGAAAATAACTGTGTGATTTATTCGCTACGGGCAATGTGGAGGAGATAAGAGTCTAATTACGTTTTTCAAATGTTCTCTATGTTATGAGAAATGAAAATCAGGTGGCCAATGAATTGATGAAAGTGGCAATGTTTGCAAGAAGAAAGAAAAGAGTGTAGTGGGGTAACCCGCCCTATTGTATCGTAAATTTTTTCGACAATGATTTGTACATGAGTGGAGATGGGTTGTGTGCAACCCGCCCTACTGCATTATGTTTTTTATACAATGACTTGTATATGAGTGGAGATTGGGTTTTTTTTTTTTTTTTTATAGTTTGGTTGGGGGGGGGGGGGGGGGGGGGGGGGTAAAATTAGCATAAATTAGACAGTTTTATTTAAAGGAAACAAACGAAAGGTGTCAC
>JAXCLR010000105.1:8253279-8293004 GCA_035584095.1 Annona squamosa
AATTACTTGCAGAGTTCATTCAAAGAATATTGCAGAATTCAGCATGATGTTGCAGAATTCTTTGAAAGTATGTTGCAAAATTCAGCGTGAGGCTTGACTTCATAAATACATGTGTGTATATTTCAATAATTTTATGTTAGATTACAACTGAATTTGGTAAAAAATAGTTTATTGGTAACTCGAATTCTAACTAGAAACCAAATCAAAACCAATGCGAACCCGGTCCGAACCCGAATTACATTCTTAGGGTTTGGGTTTGGGTTTAGGTTTACTCCAACCTGGTTGGCTTAAGGTTTGAATTCACTCCAATCCGATATAACCCGACCCGAGTTGCACCCCTAGCTTACACGTCGCTAATCCGAACCGCTAGAAAACTCCAATAACAGATCCAATAATTACGGCATCAGATGCAGCGACACCCCTCACAGCAGCAGCCACGGATCCCCAAACCCATCTCACTAGGTTAGCCAGCGTAGACTCAGCGTGGGTGTGGAGCAGTAGCAACGCCGGTGCCGGCCTTAGGAAGAGAGAAGTGGGCGAATTGCCGGTGTCGACGAAGGGTAAAGAGTAGTTTTGAAATTTTCAATTATTAACTAGCGGGGTTGGTATATTTAGAATTAATTGAATTCTTAAGGAGTATATTTGTAACTTTGAAACTTTGTGGATATATTATATTTGTAATTAAAGTTAAATATGGTGGATATATTTGAAATTTATCCTTAATTTATTTACCCGGTTTTGGAAAAATGTGCAATGGGGATTTTCGGCAGTTTTTTTTTTTTTTTTTTTTTTGGTATAAGGATTTTTGGCAGTTTTTAAATCAAATGAGAACCATAACTTGGTAATAGCTAGTCTGACTTGAAACAGTTGACTGGAATACGTTAAAACACATTACGCGCAGTGTTCATATAAAAAATAATTGATATTCTGTCTTTTTGCGACGATGCTTTGCTGACCTAACATATGGCCCCCCAGGCGCGACGGTGGGTTTGCGTGGGTGAAAATTGGGTGGTCGTTTTGTTCTTTTCTCCTCCTCCCCCTCATCACGTCAGACTTCCAGCTAGAATCTAGATACTTACCTACGTAAACTCACTTCTAGCCGTTAGACGCTAGAAAATATACACTGCTTTACGCAGCTGATGTTACTGGAACTTGTATAACCACTTTCCATAGCTGATTTTACTTGTACCAGTAGGTATGTGACTATGTTCCAAGATCATTGTTCTCGTTTAGCGCAGGTAAAGTTAAAATTGCATTCTACCCGTCAGTAGCTACATAATCACTATAGATAACGTATAGAAAAGGTAACCGCAATTTGCAATTGGATTGGAATCGGGCCTCTGAATGAATTCAGGTTTCCACGTCCTGCAGCGTCAAGCATCCCATCAGTAATCACCCGCCAGACAATCAAACTCCTCAGACCGTGTGTTCACATGGATAGATCTCCCCTTAGCAAATTTCAGTTTACCAAATCTAAAGTCTAAACTAACTGATGTTAACGTCCACCGTATTTGGAGGGTCCAGAGACTTTTCCCCGAATGTTCTTAATTCGATCTGATAAATCGCCAAATCCCGTCCCCTGGTTCATACTTGGGGCTCAGAACAAGATGGATGGCTACTGTCAGCATCGATCCATTCTAACTCGCGGGCCACGTGGAGATGTATAAATCCTCAATCAAATAAGCCCAACTTTTTCCCAAGTCAATGGCCGGGTTGGAAATGGTCTACAGAACCGATGTTTAAGGTCAAGTCTTCCTTTGCAACCCTAGCTCCCCTTATAAAACCCACTTACAAGCAACCCCACCTCACCTTCAATTCCTGCAAACATAGCTTACATCATCTCTCCTCCTCTTTCTCATCACACGGTCTTCCACTTGCTATTTCATTCCCTTCTTCCTCGTTCGTGGGGGTGTTTCCATTAGTTAATTCCTTCCAAATCTTATAAAATATTTTGGAGTCTTTACAGCTGGCTGATCATATATAGATCCATGGCGGCGAGCAGTTCGTCGCGTAATCTAGAGGAGACTCCAACATGGGCAGTGGCAGTTGTGTGCTTTGTTCTCGTAGTCATTTCTATATTCATCGAACAGATCATACACCACATCGGGCAGGTAAATTAAGCTGTGGGATCCTTCGCTGAATCAGCTAAGACTAGCTGGTTACTTGTTCTTTGCATTCGCTGACTGAACTTTATTTCTGGTGCGTGCATGCAGTGGTTGGCTAAGCGTCATAAACGTGCCTTGTATGAATCACTGGAAAAGATCAAAGCCGGTACATATGCTTGCCAAAGGCTTCTCTCTCTTTCTCTCTCTCTCTCTCTCTCTCTCTCTCTCTGCTTGAGTACTTGATATTTTTTTGTTTTTCTTTTCATGTGTCTAGAGCTGATGCTGCTGGGATTTATATCCTTGCTGCTGACGATTGGACAAGATCAAATTTCAAAGATATGCATACCTGCTAGCGTGGGAGACACATGGCATCCCTGCAAGAAGAAGAAACATGCGACCGCGACCACAACCTCACCGGCTGCTCATATGGATTCAGGTGATGTGCAAGACAGAAATGGAAGTAGGCATCTGTGGGAGCAACTCTCATCCACTTACAATAGTGGTGCTCGCCGCTCTCTGGCTGCTGCCTATGGTGACAAATGCGGGGAGGTGAGGGGTCGTTTTCCTATTTCCATTATCATTTTTTAAAGCTTTTGTTGGATGACTTTTGACAGATGGGGGTACATTTCTGGATCATAATTCATTGATCCGGATCGTTGGTTTTATTGGCTTCTCCGGAAACAATAGTGGGTGTTTTCCCTTTCCTGTTAGATCGAGCTCACGGATCTAACCGTGGTGCCGATGGATCTACGCCACGCTGGCATGTGTTCCACGTTTTCTGGGAAAGCTCATGTGGGGTGCCCAAATGGTAAAAACGCGCAGCGGATTTTACGTTTTAGTCCCTGTGGAGTCTTGGAAAACCTCTTTTTGCATATTAGGGTGCTTTGATTTTAAATAAAATCTTTTTATATAAAAATTTTCAATTTAAAACTTTTTACTCTTCACAACTAATTAATTTTTAATTAATTATTTATATTTTCTTATTCAAATTATACTAATATTCAATCATTTCTATACAACTATTTACAAATACCTCTATATTGTGGGAAACAAATAACTTCCACACATCAACTACATGCGAGAAGAATCGAACAACATTTCCTGCAACGCAAGGCAAAGTTGCTAACCATGATCTCAAAAGCATCATGACATTAATGTATATATTTTAATTTTATTTTCTTTATTCCTCATCATTATCTCTATCATATTATATTATTTTCTTTCATTTTAACAACTTTTACATTAAATTTTTTAATTTTTTTCATTAAAAAAATTTATCACTTCTTAAACACACTCTTAGTCAATTTTATGAATCCATAATGTATCTATGAATTAACGGATAGGTTTGAAATGAGTCACCAATTAGTTCCCTACTAACATTCTATTTAATATTAAAATGTTAATCTCAAAAAAAAAAAGCCTTCTATTTAATGTTCCCCCACATCTTTCTTTGCATGACACATATAATTTTTTCAATTTTTTTCCCTCTTTCCTTTCCACTATTCAAACACATCGGAGAAATTACAGCAAGGTTAAAACTAATCCTAGTTAAGGCAACTAGGTTAGATATATACTTTTTCGTCATCAATATTAGAGAATAATTGCGACAATCACCCAGAAAATCATAGCTGTCATCCTAAAAATAGCAGCCATCTTTGTTTAATTATTGAACATAGACATATTTGGGTTACATCACCCAACTTTAATAATCTGACGCTTACTATTTTGATGCATCTGAGTCGAGATAAATACTACGTGGGCAAGAGTCAAATGTTCCTAGATATGACATGCTATATTCTTCCTTTTTTTTTAAAAGCCTATGAAGAAGTATTAGTTTTCCAATAAATAATACGTAAAGCACACGGCTTATATTTTTAATTTTCCAGCTTAATAGTTGACTCTTGCAATGCGTAGCCTTGGAACAAAAGAAAAACGCGGGATCACTTGTCTGTATGCATTTGCAATATCAGGCCTTTCTCTATTCGTATCTAACTAATTTCATGATTTGTGGCCCCGGACGTGATTCAACATTCATAGTCAATATTTTTTTATGAACATCTATAGTTAATATTGTCAGGACATCAAGTTCGCAGAAAATAGTAGATTTTACTGTTCGTCCTGGCGAACATTTAAAAATTGTTGGTGCTTTGGATATGTGCGTTTGGAGAAAGCATTAAGCTAGCTAGCTAATGATATCAGCCGGTCATTTAATCAAAGAGGAAATTATTTTAAATTAGAAGCTCTTTAGTTTGGTTCGAAGGGAAAAGAAATATTTTCCTAGCTATTTCTTCATAAAATATTTAACTGTCTTGGTGAAGGATTGAAGATGTCCTTTTTCGGTAATTTAAAATATCTTCCTTCATCATTATTTTTTTTAAGAAAAAAATAAAATTTTTAATTTTTTAAAATATTATTCATTGAAAATACTTTTTATTTTTATATTTACAATTCATCCAAAAGTGCATTTTACCTATTTTACTCGACAGATTTTTACCCAGACAATAAAAGACTATGCTCCTAACACAAATGTAATATATTCAAACTTCTCCAATAAATAAAAGATAAACACTTCCCAAAATATTATTTTTCAGAGTTCCCGTCTCACAATGGGTAAAATTATTAATGCCCACTTCTAATTAATCCGGGGAGTCCAGACAAACATGCCCTTGGTCGTTAAATACTCCTTGAGCCCATGCAGATGCTTTAGATTATATTTAAAGAAGTAAAACATAAAGTAAAAAAAACTGTGAAACATAGAATTAAACATTTTAAAATAAGTAGTCAATTCTCTGTCTTATGTGTGGGATGCAATCCTGATATGAGGAGCTTTGTCTCTTATCTCAAGAGTAATGTCTTCTATAATTATATTATTAAATTTATACCCATTGTGTAAAAATTGAAAAAATATGTATTGAGGACAAGTTGGGTTGTAAGATAAAAAATCAAAAAATATCTTTAAATAAATATTTACATAATTTTTAACATTGGTTTGGAAATAAAAAAAAAAAAAACCAATTGCTGTGCAATTCTGTGGCCAAAACATTATTATGCTGTTTATTACAATCACTAAGAGGTTTTTTCTTAAGCCTAATTTGTGGACAAAAGGCTAGAATTATAAAAAAATTTTGGGTTGCATGAAGCGCTTGTTTTAATTTTTTCTAGTGGAATTTGTGGGGCTCTAAATGCTGAAGATGTTCCATTCTTATGGCAGGGGAAGGTTCCTTTTGTGTCTAACTACGGTATCCATCAGCTCCACATATTCATCTTTGTCTTGGCGGTTTTTCATGTGCTTTACTGCATTATCACCTTGGCTTTAGGCCGGCTCAAGGTAATTAATTAAGCAATCCAGCTTAATTTCTAAGTTATACAATTAGTTGAAACTCTCAGTTTGTAAGTTTGAGCTTTTGGAGTGTTTTCCTGAATTGCAGATGAAGAAGTGGAAAGTGTGGGAAGGAAAAACCAAGACCGTCGAGTACCAGTTTTCGAATGGTAATCAAACTACATAAAATACTGATTTTGAGTGTCCTCTCTAACCAATTTTATCATAACCAGACTGGTAAAAGACAGTAGTTTAACCGGTTAATTGAACCAATTTGAACTGATGAAATCAGCATTATATATTTATAATGTCATAAATATTTGAGTATTCTAAATTATTTAAATATTAGTAAATTTGATATTTTTAACTCCTAAGCTATCTGTTAAAACTCGTATCTGTTACTTTAATGACCAAAACAAGCAGAAACAATTAATAAAATCTTTTTAACTAAGTGTAAAAGCTATATTAACTAAATATAAATATAACATATTAAATGAAAAATTAAAATCATTAAATAAACTGAAAAAATGTAATTTTATTTTTTAAACACCTAAACTAGTTAGATTGCTCCAGTCGGTTTGAGTGGATTGACCACGGCCGATACCTAGTTGGACTGCTCGAACTGGGAGTCCCGTTCAGTCTCGAATTATAGTGCATGACCAATTTTGGGTACTTGGATTCTTTTATTATACTGCGCCAATCATATTCATACATTTTTTCTTTCTTCTCATATGTAATATGCAAAATTCATGGTGCTAACAGATCCGGAAAGGTTTAGATTTGCAAGGGAAACATCTTTTGGTCGACGGCACTTGACCTTGTGGAGCAGATCGCCAGTTCTCCTTTGGATCGTAAGTATCGAAACAACAATTTCTTCCCGAATTTAGGAGCAAAACACATGAGTTAAGTTGCCAAGAAAAATGGCATTTTCCATCAGTCGCATCAATTAATATTCTTGCTTACCGACTTGGATGTCGATGGTGATTTCTTTTTGACGTCGGTGCAGAATTTTCCTAAGCCTTGCGAGTCAACTAAATTAGGATGGTGTAGATGACGATGGAAAATATGATTGAATTTCGTGAGCTAAACATGTTCCGTCGTTGTAAATACAGTCATTGGGTACAAGTCAAGCTTCACCCATCAATACAATTTTTTTTTTTTCAATTTCTCCTCTTGTTTTTTGTGCTGCGAGCAATGTATACCTGTAACATCGCGCTGAATTGTGCATTGGGTACAAGTCAAGCTTTATCACCCATCAAGAAAAATCTCAATCTCTCTCTCTCTTACAAACAACGCATGTGCATATAACATGAAAACTACATTAATTTCACATTTCTGGTGCATCTTTCATCTTTCTCTCCTACCAAACAAGATCGTTCCCAAGAGGCACAGCACGTCGAACTCACATTCAAATTCTTGAATTTGGGTTCTTATATTTCCTTGTCAGCAATCACTTTCAGCAATTATCGAATTGCTAATATTGTTGGTATTGACATCCAGCATCATTATTGCATCCATGTTTGTTCCTCCATTGTTATGATGCCTAATGATCTTTTCCGACCGGTAAAAAAAATATATTTTTTAATTTTTTTTAAAAATATTTTTATAAACATGTTAATCTAGTTATATTTAATTTATAAATCAAATTTTACCATTTTTAGATATGTATATATATTTATTTTGGATTTTTAAATACAGGGGTATTTAAGTCATTTTAAATTTTCTTAAAATTACTTAAATACCCCTGTATTTAAATTTAAAATGACTTAAATACCCCTGTATTTAAAAATCCAAATCAATATATATACATATCCAAAAATGTTAAAACTTGATTTATAAATTAAATATAACTAGATTAATATGTTTATAAAATTATTTAAAAAAAAACAAAAAAAATATATTTTTTAACCAGTCGAAAATCACCGAATTTCCAACCGGTCGTGAAAAAATCAGTGCTCTGTTATGATATGTCATCAATTACTAACTGGGTTAGATAATTCCTTACAGGTCTGTTTCTTCAGACAATTCGTGAGATCTGTTCCCGAGGTGGATTACTTAACCCTGAGACATGGATTTATCATGGTAATTTTCTGTCCCCATAAAAAAGCGAATTGATCACAGTCATCATTTTGTTAAAAGCCGACGTATTCTCGGACCCTAATTTGGTACATCCAAGTGCACTTAACTTAAGTGCAAATGATTCATAACTCCTTTTTTAAAATTTTGTTTAAATTTTCATATGTGGGCCCAAGCAAGAATATCTTATATATAGTTTTTATATTTTTATTTTTTTGAAATATTTTATTTTGAATTTTAAAAATCATTTTTAATGCTTGGACAGTTTGACCCACATAAATATATTTAAAAAATTTTAAAATAAAAATAAATTATGTATTTGAACATATTGAACATATTGAATTATCTCTCAAATATTCACAGCATAACTCCGATTTCAGGCCCATTTGGCTCCCCGGAGTTCAACCAAATTCGATTTCCAGAAATATATCAAAAGATCTCTTGAAGAGGATTTCAAAGTCGTGGTGGGAATCAGGTGAACGCACTGTAAATAGCAATATCCATCTAAGTCTAACACCCAATCAAGTCATTGAAGCTATCGATCTCAGGATTAATAACTGATGATACCTGTCACCTGTGTGATGTTTTGCAGCCCTGCAATTTGGTTCTTCGCAGTCCTCTTCCTGATGACTAATACACATGGTTAGTAGCCTCGGCTTTTTATTGGTTGGTCATCAATAGGCTATAGGCTATAATCCAACTTCAATCATCTCAAGTTGGGCCTAGTTTCCCTCTTTGCAATTTGGTATTTCTTGAGGCCCTTGAGGCTTAACATGCCTACTGAATCAGTGAATCCTGACTGATTTACCAAAAGTGAAGGAAAGAACCACCAGGAAGGAGGTTTTATAAAAATAAATATATTTTAATGGATTTTTGCAAAATACACCCATTAACTGTATTGACTTTGTTTAACTGCAAACTAGACCTTCTTGTTTGGTTATTTGCACAGTACACCATTTTAAATTTAAAATTGATTTACACCGTTTTATGTCGGAAAGACATCTTTAAAGTTTTTTTTTGAAATCCGGAAAAAAAAAGCAGTTGGTGATGGAAAAACTTAATTCATCTACGAAAAATCAGAAGGCGATTCGTCCCCTTCCGATGGACCACGCAATCCTAAACAGAACTCATTCACTTTTTTTTTTTTTTTTTTGCAGGATCGTATTCTTACTTCTGGCTGCCTTTCATTCCTTTAGTTGTAAGAAAATCTCAGACACGTTTCTATAAGATATTTTTTTTCTTTATTAAAAAAAAAAATTATTCACACAAGCACCAATTGGAAAGTGGCCTTCCATATGCTATAAGGCTATCCAGTCCTTTCACAAGGTGGAAAATCGCTGAATAATCCCAGCTAAAACAACCCAATGGAGCATTTGGGAGGTTGCTATTTGTATCGCTTGCATTTATGATTTCCGTACTAGCTAGCATCAACAGCTGTATGACGTTGCAGGCCTAATTCTTGTATGGCTGCAGATCATTCTCTTGGTGGGGACGAAGCTTCAAGTGATCATCACCAAAATGGGGCTGGAAATTCTAGACCGAGGAGACGTGGTGAAGGGTGTCCCTGTCGTCCAACCTGCTGATAACCATTTCTGGTTCAAACGCCCTGGCCTTCTGCTCTTCCTTATCCACTTCGTTCTGTTTCAGGTATCCATTCCCTCACCACCCCTTCTATTGCCATGCTTTCGTTGGATCTGGGAATTGAGATTTAGTTCAGTCATTGCTGATATTCTTCTCTCTCCATGATTTGAATCTTGCAGAATGCGTTTCAGCTGGCCTTCTTCGCATGGACTTGGGTGAGTAGAAAAGTCAATTCAATCTTTCAGCGTCTAGTGAATGACATTAGATGAAAGAATTGAACGTGGCCCTGTTCCTCTCCCGTAACTTTTTTTTCCTCCTCTCCATTGGCAGTATGAATTTGGGATGCGATCTTGCTTTCACGAGCGTCTGGAAGATGTGATCATACGAATATCAATGGGGTGAGTTGGTTCTGATTCTGCCTGTATTCTCAACCCCAAGTCATTTCCATCTTCTCTAATACCCAACCAACTTGCTTTTCATGTATCAGAGTCCTCATACAAATACTATGCAGCTATGTGACCCTTCCTCTTTATGCACTAGTCACACAGGTAACGACTAATAACCAATGCAACAATTGCATAATTTGAATTATTTCGTCCACGATTAGCAGTTCTCCATTACAATTTCAATTGGACCATCGCAATCTCACATGATCATATTCTTAACAGATGGGCACAAACATGAAATCCACCATCTTCAATGACAGAGTGGCTGCAGCTCTAAGGAATTGGCACCACAGTGCTAGAAAGCGTGTAAAACAGAACCGCGGCAACCGGTCCGGAACATCCACCCCAATGATCCCATTGTCGCCGAGCAGAACAATGACACCCTCACCAGGGTTCTCACCTGTTCATCTCCTACGCCATTACCGGAGTGAGGTCGACAGCCGGTACTACCACTCCGACAACGAGCGGTCCGATGCTGAAGGATCCCAATCCCCGTCGCCCCACAAGATGGAAAGCTCAACCCACCACCACACTGGACACTGGAGCATGGCTGAGCAAGAGAGAGAAATGGAAGAATATGTAAGACCTCTTGGGACGACGGAGCAACATGAAATCGACGTGCACTCATCAGATTTCTCCTTCGCAAAGTGAGTGACAGAGCGTGCAACATAATGGTTGCAGTTTGTTGGCTACATGCATGCTGCAACAGCAACAAATGGCAGCAACCAGGACTTGGGCGTAGAATGGCTTCGCAACTTGGAAACAACGAGGGATGGTGATTGCCGACTTTTTTTTTTTTTTTTTTTTTTATGTCTTATACATTACAACCCTTTCATCTCACATGTATTTTTTCTCTCACAAGCATTTTTCTCATTGTTTTTGCTCAAACATAAAGTAAACCACATTTCTACAGCGCTTCTCAAGATGGGAGACCATGCTCCCCATACCCGGATCCAAATCGGGACGTCCGGCATACTACCAGAGATGAGCACCAACTGCACTACAGCGTTGGGCTCGATTGCCGAATTTCAAGTCATCTCTTATGTTGCATGAAATATGTGTTGACGCAGTAAGAAAAGCGTGATAAGACCACGCTTTCAAAATTGATGACTAAGTTTCAACACCTAAATTCAAATACAAATTTAACAAAAATCTTTGGAATATAATTAAGGTAATTGTCTAATAATAAGAATAATTACGACTTTATATAAAAGAAGAAAGAAATCTGACGCTGCGCAAGTAGAATTGTGAAAAAAAAGACCCTACTATGCACGTTTATCAAAAATAGTAAAATGTATAATTTACTATAAGTAATAAATAAAATCATGTAAAACTTCGAATGCTCAAATTCATACGCAAATGGCAGATTTTAATATTGAAAACGTGCTCAACCGGGTTTCCCCTAGGTTATTTCGTTAAGAGGCTCGAAAAATACTTTTAATTGACATATGATAGTGCTCGTAGTTCTTCCCAGATCAAAAAGTCTAGAAAGTCCTCTGCAATGATGTTCACATCATGTATTGACAAAGATTATATGCTTTAACAAAATATCTTGAAAATAAAGAACCCTCTTCTATTCGTTACTAAGTGATTTAATTAGGAGCATTTTGTATTGTAACTCAACTAAGGCCGGCAAGTGGCAACAAAGGAGGAATGAAAAGAAAAAAAAAAAACTTTTGATTATCTTTGTTCGTGCTACTTCAGACTTCGGGATCATATTTATTTCAGATGCAAGCGCACGTTGATTTTCATATCCCGAATCAGTTGAATATATAGAAATTAAGGCTCACTCATAACCTTAATTTGGCCACCTAATCGGCTCCTATTACATAAATTCACCAGTGGGTCGTTTGGAGAAATGTGGCAGAATGATGCGGTGGACATGTGGATCACCTAACTCTTCGTCCATTACTTACTAAAATAAGGGAAAAGTCTCACAAGTCTAGCCCAAGAAGTTAAAACGACCCGATTGAGCATGACGTCTGATGTCTAGTTAACGCAAAAGGACGATCGGATAGTCGAAGTTGAACAACCACAAGCTATATATATGAATATTTGCACGCAGACACATTGTTTGGTGCATTAACTAGTAGCATTTGACTCAAACGTCTTAATTTGAGCAGTTTGGTTTTACTAATTGCAACATTAGCATTGTTTGCGTACCTGCTTATCATCTACCTCACTTGGCTAGAGTACTATATATCGAATTCTTCTCAAGCTGACATACAAAAGGGCCAGCATTGCATTGGTACCGAACTACCAAAGAACACCAGGCGAACTAAAGAAAATGGAAATTACGCTGCTGCTAGCCACAATCACCGTCTCTCTCCTGATTCCGAGCACGGTTTCCGGCAGCAACATATCGGCCATTTTTGCGTTCGGCGACTCGACCATCGATCCTGGCAACAACAAGTACATCGGCACCTGGCTCCGCAGCGACCACCTGCCATACGGGCGTGACTTAGAAGGACACATCCCAACAGGAAGGTTCTCCAATGGAAAGCTGATCACTGACTTCCTAGTGTCGTCCTTGGGGCTCAAAGACCTCCTGCCGGCCTACCTCGATCCCATGGTCGCTGACAATGACTTGGTCACCGGAGCAAGCTTCGCATCGGCAGGGTCCGGTTTCGACGATATGACGACGGCAGTTGACAGTGTTGTTAAAATGTCGAAGCAGATTGAGTATTTTGAGGAGTGCGTTGGAAGGATTGGGAGAGCGGTGGGGTTGCAGGAGGCGAGCCGGGTGGTGAATGATGCCGTGTTTGTGATTAGTGCTGGCACAAACGACGTCCTGTGGAACTATTATGACGTCCCAACGAGGAAAGTTGAGTATACCATGCCCCAGTATCATGATTACCTGCTCAATAACCTCAATTTTCTTGTCCAGGTCTGTCTTCCTATCTCTCTTCCCAGATCACGATTACGTGCAATTACGCATGCAATCGATGAGGTCACATGAAATGGCTACGCTCACGTCTATTCTGTTCTGAAGTGAATAAAGTTAAAATGTACACAAGATAATTCCCAAAAATACAGATCCAAATTACAAAAAATGGTTATTATGGTAGACTATATATATATATATGCATTAAACTAATCGTTAAAAACATAACATTTTTTCATACTGTTTTCAATCTCTTTCACTGTTATTGCCAAAAATTTCCCATCCTTTTCCTAAAATGTATGCATATGTTACCAACTTTACTTGTCCACTTTCCATTATTTAAATAAAAATTGACCATGAGAATCCTCATTGGACTTGCATGATTCCCCAATATTGCGTCTATATAATCATGCTATCTTTAAAAAGCCAACTAGCTTGCTCCACTTGAGCACAAAACAAGACGGCGTCGTTTCGATCAGGGCAAACCAAGCTTACTGTGGTTGCTGAAGTCAATAACAGAGAGATAATCTGGGCGCACTTCAAGTGACGTTGGCCACCTAATTTATTATCTTGACCCAGTTCCCTCCTTAATTCCATTTACAGCTTACACGTACATGGAAAGAATGTAAAAGGTGGTTCACAAAAAGCGAGGAAAAACAGGACAAGATTATGACCGTTGATAGTCTAACCGTTTTGAGCCGTTCACATTTCTTTCGAATAAAAAAATTGTATTTAAATAATAGAATGACAATATAGAAAAGCATATCATTAATTTTATGATTAATTTCAAATATACCCACTATATTTGCCCTTAACTACAATTATATTCACTACGTTTGAAAACTTTCACATATACTAAATATGAGTGAAATTTCAAATATACAAATTCCTTCATACATAATTAAAAATCGCCGTTATTCATCTTATAAAATGTCCAAAATGCCTCTTATTATTTAATAATAATAGTCATTCAACTATGATAGTGGTTAAATAATATAATGAAAATATACCTAATGTGAGAGAAAAACTAGACATAATGAATTTTAACGATTTTGATATTATACAAATCACAATAAATGTTAGATTAATGAGGAGTATTTTAGAATTTTAAAATTATTAAATGTTTATAAATGTCAAAATGGGTATATTTGAAATTTATCTTATACTTAGTGAGTACATATGAAAGTTTTCAAACTTAGTGGGTATACTTGTAATTAAAATCAAATTTAGTAGGTATATTTGAAATTAACTCTTAATCTTAATTTATAATTCTTCTTACTAATTAGATCTCCGTAAAATTGTTCATGAGCCATGTAATTTAAACCCATGTATTTAGTTAAGATTTAAAAATTATAAAATAGTTTCACCTCAAAATTAATATTTTCTCCCTTTGAGCCACTACTTAACGGTCCAAGTGAGGTGATTTTTGTAGTTAAACAAATAAGACATATTTTAATTAGCTTATTCTGCCTTTTCCATTGTAAAATTCACATATTTATTAATTTTATTTAAAGCATATCTTCAAATAGTTTTTCTTTCTTTTATTAAAGCTCTTTCAAAACTCCACACAAAGAAAGCTAATTTTTTTTTATTTAAGACGAATGATCCTGTTAGTCCGAACTAAACAAATGTCTTCCTTAGTCCACTTCAAAAAATTTATTTACGATAATTTTTTATTTTTTATACATTTATTTATCTAAGTGTATTTAATATGTAAACTAAAATTTACCCTTTTTTGTATATGTGTATATATTTTTTGAAATTTTTAAACATTTGTTTTTATATATATATTAAATACAAATATACATGGATATATATGTATTATAATATCTTTATCTTTAAAAATCTCAAATATATCTAAAAAATGATAAATTTTAGTTTATATATTAAATATACTTAGATAAATAAGTGTATGAAGAAAAAATAAAAAAATATTGTAAATAAATTTTTTGATGTAAACTAGTTGACAGGATCACTTTTCTTTCTTTAAAAGAAGACTATTTATTGATCCCTTTTCCATACTAAATCTTCCATATCAGAAAATTTACAAACTTGGAGGCAGAAAAATAACCATAGCTAGTCTCCCACCGATTGGCTGCCTACCTTTACAAATGCTGGCCAACAACATCGAATCAAGCTTCACTTCGTCGCCCCCGCAGTGCATCGACAAAGAAAACCAAGACGCCGTGGCCTACAATTTCAAGCTCCAAGGCCTCATCCACACCATGCAATCTTCATTTCCGGCGGCCCAAATCCTCTACGTCGACGTATACAACCCACTGATGTACACTATCTCGCATCCTCATGAAGTTGGTAAGAAATTTCATTGTTTTAATATACATCGACTAGAAGAATCTAGATATGTTAATTAAATTACTTTCATTATTTACATATATTTGTACATAAAATGATGACGTCAATGTCAATATGATTATTGCGAACTCACTATGCATCGATCAGCCTCTCGATTTGACCTCCAATTGAGCACAAATCGAATTGACTTCCTTAGTTCTTAATTTGGTAATGATTTTCTTAGCCTTATGTCTTTTAATCTTAAAATATATTTGTATTTATCTATCATGGTTAACGCATCTTGTGTTATGATTCTCGTAAAAAAAAATTTAATTGGAAACTTGTATTTTTTAAAGAATAACACTTTTAAAAACGAATATATGATTAATGTAATTTTTGAAAAATGTACCGTGTAAGCATAATATATAAAAACATGTATGATTCTATTAGATGAACCGTGATTTAACACACCGGGTGCATTAAACCCATGTTTTAATTTATTTTTTATTTTTTTTGAAACTTTTTTTTATACAAATGTTAATCTAATTTGTGTATCAATTTTTATCATTTTTAGAGTATTTTAGATATTTATTTTTTATTAATGAAAATCGATGACATTTTAGTAATTTAAAATTACCTATGAATAAATAAATACATGTAATATTTGAAATCATAAATAAATACATATGGATAAATATAATGAATATCTTAAATCAAAAAATATATTTTCAAATTAATAATCAAGGGTAAGCATGAATTCTCCATGATTAAAGTAAGTATCGAATTATTGCCCTGATAAGTTAACCAAACAATAGGTAGAAATCCGACGATCCTTAATTCCTCCCAATTCATAGATTTTTAAAGATGAAACCTGAAGTATTAATTTGTTTGACATGAAATTTATTTTGTAGGCTTGGAAGTGACAAATCATGGGTGCTGCGGCACAGGTTTCATGGAGATGGCCGCCACCTGCAATGGTTTCTCAAAAACATGTCCGGATGCTTCGAAGTTTCTATTTTGGGATTGCATCCATCCCACGCAAGCAGCATACAAAGCTCTTGCGGATCACATCTTGGAAACGGTTTTCCCACTATTGAAGGATTAGACCGAGTTCTCAACAGTTTGCAACTTGTCATGAATTAATGCGCGCGAATTGTTGGCGCGATATTAGATATTATTTAATCCATTCATTAATATAATGTGCACTCAAAACGGTTCAATTTTATAAATCCAGGTTGTAACCATGATGAACATCCTTTTGTTATGCATTTTTCAAATTTGGCCCACTTAAACATCAGACAAAAATGAATGAAAATAATATCACTCGCGGAAATAAGGCGAGGATTTGAGGTTCCATTATTCCGTTGAAACCATCTAAACAAATATTAACATTAACATGTTTAATTTTTAATTTATTTTTTAATCCACTAAAAAATGCAGTATGCGTGGCTAACATTTTGTAGCTAAATTTTAATTTGACTACATTTGATGAAATACAATCAAACATTTTGGCTACATTCCATCAAATACAACCAAACTATATGTTAATTGCATCCAAAATTTTTATTATTATTTGAAGCTAAATTTTTGTGAATACTTTAAATATACGTTTGGTTACATTTAATATAGAAATGCTATATTTAATGAAATACAACTAGTCAAAAGTAACCAAATATTTGTAATTAAATAATTAATTATTGTCAAAATATGTTAATGCAACCAAATATGTATTATATGTATTCAAAGTAATCACTTGTATGCCAGGCAACTGACATGGCGTCTATAAAGTAGTGTATTATATGTATTCAAAGTAATCACTTGTATGCCAGGCAACTGACATGGCGTCTATAAAGTAGTGTGAATGAGAGTCATTATACACATTATCCCTTGAAGTACATTGTTATCAAGTGCTTAGTCATCTAAGGTTAATAATTACCATTATTAAAAATTAGTTACATTAAGTGAAGTTTGTTATATTTATCTTTTATAAGGATGGAAATGAGCTTCTCTTATCATAGATGATTTTTTTTTTTTAAATTTCTCCTCTCTCCTAAAGAGGGTGGAATTTTATTGTCTTCATTCTTATTAATTATTGCCATTTGCCTTAGCATTTAGAAATTATGGGTGTATTTGGAAAGTCACAAAACTTTTCAATGAAAAGTTTTTGATGTAAAAATTTTTTATGAAAAAAATGATGCAATATGATTTGAATAATAAGGAGGAGTAAAAAAAATAAGGTTAAAATAGATAGATTAATTATATGAGTAATTATATAGAAATGATTGAAAATACGATAGTTGTATAAGAAAATAAGAAAATTCATAAAAAAATAAGATATTTACGGAGAGTAAAATATTTTTTATTGAAAAGTTTTTTTTATGCGTATTCATCTATTATATCATTTCAACAGGAATTACAATAATGCCTTGATGTACTCTTTCAATTTCTTAATAATATTCTACAAATATATTACTTTTTTCCTAATGGTATTTTCTAATATCCCATCTAGTAGACACTTTCACAAAAATTTGTGAAGAATAATGCCACTATTAAACCACTTGAAATTGCTAAGGGCGCAACTCGGTCTGGGTACTTGCTTATTGACCCGTTGGGTACCCTAAATAAGGCAGAGTTGATTCTCGCATACTTACCCAAAGGGTTGGGTTAGTTCAAGATATAAAATACCCGTTGAAATTCAAGTAGGGTCGAGTACCAGGAACCCATTCGGATTTCATATTAATTATAAAATATATAATATCACATGTATTATAATATTACATATTCAATAAGCTAACAAATACGATTGATAAGTGACATAACTTCCCTCTCTCAATCATTTTCTTTTCTCGAAATTGGCAACTACCTCTCATGATTTTCATTTTTCCTTTTTCATAATTTTCTTCTCCAATACTTAAAAGCCTTAATAGTCACCCACGATTGCCCTAATCGTAGCTAGTAGCCATTGCTTATAGCACTCATCCCTGATTTCCACTCTCCTCTCCCCTCACCACTTTCTCCCTTCTAGTGTTCCTCTCCCCAAGGTGCTGAAGCAGGCGCACTTCGACATCGGAATGGGCATCATGAACAGCTTTGTCCATGGATATCCAAACCTCCAATTACCTCGTTCTCCATGGGGCTGTTGCCAAGCACACCATGTTGGCCTTAGGGCTGCGATCGAGATTGATGAAGGAGACAATTGATGCTCTTCTCTCCTCCAACCCTCTCCACTTTAGCGCTCTTGTCCCCTCTAGCCCCTCTTCCTCTCTATAGTTCTTTCCCTCTAGCTTATTTAGCTTTCGACACTCTCCTCTCTTTTAGTCACAAATCCCTATCTTACATGTCTATAGCCCCACATTGTTTTAGTTAGGGGTGCTTAGTTCGAATATGCTTCAAATGGGTCTTCAAATCTTCCTTTTCATCAATTTCAAATTTGCGTTGGGTAAGTCCTCAAATTTGCCTCGATTTACCCTTGTTTGATTGATTTTTTGTTTACGATTTTTTGTTAAAAGTTGTAAAGGGTGAATTTCTGGTATATGTTAATTGCTTAGTATGGCTTGATGTTTGAACTGTTAAATGCATTCGTTTGGCATCATGTATTCTTGCTCGTGTTTAATTGTTTGCAATGGCTAAATGATTGCTTGTTAAAAGTTTTATGCATCTGTTAACTGTTTTATAAATTTCTTGCGAATGTTGGAATTGATTTGGTAGATTGTTTATTCTTGATTATGATTTTTTAACTATCCAAATATCCAGCCTTGCAAACAGATTTTAGTAACATACTTTGACAATTTTTAGTGGAACTAATTAAGAACCAGAAACGGAACCGACCTAGCTTTAAGAAAATAGGGTAAGGTATGTCTCGAATCAACTTGACTTAAAGTAGGATAGGGTAAATGATTTCCAAAATACGATAATAATAGGTTCACCCCCTACTCAGACCAAGTTGCACCCCTAGAAATTGCTTTCATTGGGTGTTGAACCGACATGCCCACTGCATTAAGGCTAATGTTATACCACTAAGGCAAATGCTCGATTAAAAAGTTTTTAGTTATGAAGTTTTAACCACAACAAAACATGTCATATATTCATTTGTTTATTATTTATTTTAACTATTAATTTTATTTTTTGTTCAAAATAATTGATCTCTGTTAACAAAGGCGAACATCTTAACAGCCTACTTTAGTAAAATTCACATGGCATGATAATTTTCATTTATTAATTAACGTTTCTAATCCAACCTTTAATTTGTAATAATTATTGGCCTGTAATAGTTGTAAATCTACATGCCGACGGCAGTTAGTTACAAGTTCCCTAGCAATTTGAAAATCAAAGACATTTATGTCACACGTGGCCGGACCATATGAACAGAGTCCCACGTGTGCCACATTTTGGGGAATGGGGCATGCATGCTGCTTCAGCATACTCCTGCGCTGCAATCGCATTTTATGTGCCGCTCATGTCTCAACAGTCAACACCCCAGTGCGGGTCCCTCATATATGAAATCTAAACCATTGATCTTTCTTACCATCATAAATGCATCTGCTAGCACAGTCTTCGTATGACTTGTTCGAAACTATCCTAGCCATCCGATGGAGACATTGGCGTAGATTTTACGTAATATGAATGGACGGTTGGATTCGCTCCCTTGGCAGAAACTACCGAGCGCCTTCTCCAGCCAAACCATCCTCTCTCTCTCAGTTCCCCTTCCAACCAAACGTACGCACGTGTGGTTTACTGGTTTACTATACTTCCGAGAAAGACGACGGTAGTCGACGGACTATCTGAATGAAATGCTCTCTCAGGCTCGACCTTTCTTAGTGCTTAATGACCAAGGATTTTGCTTTTATCCGCCGAGTTCACTTAGCTTTGGTGCATTCAACTACAAATATCCATTTTTTAATATTAATTTTTAAATTTTTTTACACAATTATTAATTTAAGTGTATTTAACATGTGTATCAATTTTCAATTTCAGAAATTTTTAGATATTTATTTTCAATTTTTAAAAATGTGTGGCATTTGTAAATATTAAATACATATGAATTAACAATTTTTTAAACATTTTAAAAATATGTATATAAAAAATGGGTATTTGCCCCTGCATCACTGAAACTAAGTTCGCCCAAATATACAGGAGAAGTTTCCAATGACTAATTGGGGCATCCATAACAAGGTTAGAAAGTATTAAGAGGAAAATGAGATGTGGTAAGGAGATTGGATGAGCAAATATTATTATGTATTAAAAATAAAAATTATATTGATAATAAAATAGTTTTAAAAATTCAAAAGTAAGGTTGTTACTGAAAATGCAATGAAATGTTTTATTAACAAAAAATTTGGCAATTTGTAAATATATTTATATAGTTTGATCATAATTGCAAATACACTCATATAGTTTTAAAAATACATAATTTGATCATAATTGCAAATATACCACGTTGTTATGACGTCGTTACTGTATTGTCACGGTGTAAGTATATTTGTAAATGTTTAAAACCTATGTAAATATATTTGAGAAAACTAAATATATTTAATTTTTAAAATTGCAAATATACCTATATAGTTTTCAATCCTTACAAATATACCTACACTGTAATGGTACTATACTAGTGTTACAACGACATAAGCATATTTGTATTATGGTAAAATTATGTATAGTAATTTGTAATTTTTAAAACTATATGGATATATATGTAGCTATGGTCAAACTAAGTACGTGTATTTGCAAATCACCCCAAAAATTCCAATAATCTACTTCTTTCAATTTTTGATATTATTTCCAATTCCCAAGTAATTTTGCCGATCCGTGTATAAAATAACACTTTTTTCATAAAATCTCCGCATCCGATTCCTATCCCATTTCACTATTCTAAACTGCTAACTGCCCCTAAATATTGGAAAATAAAAACTAATTATTAGAAAAGAAAAACCTCACTTCATTGACATACCATTTAATCCCAAACAAGCCCATAAAACGGTAAACGATCCCGCGAAGAAACAACAACATCCACATGAAAGCCACAATCACGGCATGATAGGCCACGAACGAGTAGTAATTTATAATAAAATCTTAGCCTTTCGTAGGATGTTATAGTAGCAGATGTACAATATTGAAGGGTTAGACGATGGGCGAAGAGCGGGACACGAATGAGTTCAGTGGTCCTGCGAATGGGAAAGAACATTATTTTGAAAAATAAATTAGGGTTCCAGGAGAGGTTTTGGCATCGCCATCCTCCCGCTTTTTCCACCGATTCGAAATAAACACATATAAAAATATCGCGGCGACAGGGAAGAGATGCGATAGAGAGTCTAAAAGGGTAGGAACTAGGAAACAAAACCTACTCTTTTATCCAATTCCAAATCTCCAACTCGGAGGAAGGACAGTTACTGGCAGGAGAGAGCGAGAAGTTGGATTTAGGGTTTTTTGAAGGTCCGAAGTTTTGAATCTTCTTCTTGGATTGAAGGACAAAAGGGGTGTGATTTTGAAGATTCTTTCTTCCCGATTTCATCGGAATCTGCAGGTACCGTTTCCGTCCGTTTTCCAGCAGATCTGAGTTGTTCTTGTCATCTGTATATCTCTGTTCTCCCTTTCTAGGGTTTTTCCGCTTCTTTTTGTTTGCAGGGCTTCTTGCGTGGTTCTCTTCGGTCGTTGTTTGGTTCGATGTTTCCTTTTTTGAATGATTGCATCGGTTCGATTTGCTGTTCTTTTCACCGGCTATCCGTAGGGTTTATGAATCTCGGTTTTTCGAATTGCTAGTGTTGAATGTACGCATGTGCTTCCGAATGGGTTTCTTTCATGCATTCCTGCACTGTTTAGATTGCGAGATATGATAACTTCCTGATGCCACCGGATTATATGCCATATACGCCGCATGTCTGACATCTGTACAGTCGATGCTATGGCGCACATTGTGATAAGAGTTTTCAGGAATAAAAAATCATATAAGTCTGGTCTTCGCTCACTTTTTCTATTTTTTTCTTGTTATACAATAGTCAGATTATAAATATCTACATTTGCACAGACACACACACATCATCTGATTATGAGCTTTTTGTGCTGTGTTTGACTCGAAAAAACTCTAGTCTTAAATCCAACAACATCACAGTAAATAGTCTCATAACATAAGTGTTTGACAAAAAAGAAGCAAAAAACCTAAATATGCCAAGAAAATAGACGAATTAGCAATAAATAAATAGGATAGCTAGGAGCAACCTGGAAATTAATGATATCTAAGAATTCATTTTTTGGCCCGTAACCAACACAATGTGGTTACTGAAAGTAACTCAATTGTTGTCTGCTTGTCAAAGTTGAAAAATCTGATGATGGTTTAATATGGAAGGTCCCTAGTGAGGATAAATGTTGTGATCAAATGTTCCTGGGATTACTGGGAATGAGGGACGGGGACCTTGCCCTGTGTCCAGGTGAGGCATATGTGTCCCAAGAGATGTCCCTAACTCACCTTTACCACATATGCTGCTATGTGAGTTAGTGTTGTGTGGATGTGACACTTGTTTCAGTGCCATGTTATGTGGATGGGACACTTATTGCAGCATCGTACATGAATGCGACACTTGTTGCAGCATCTTGTGGAGCCTAATGCTTGTGGATCTTATAAGACGTCTGCGGAAGTCAATATATTCTAGATGGCCTCTTTTTTCTTTTTGTTAAAAGATAGAAGTTGTGGATTAGTGGATGATAATTCAAGGAAGGGTGAATATGAAATTCTGATTTTGGATCTTGCCACCAGTAAATTGTGCTTAAAGTTCTTATCCAACTTGCTAATCCGTGATTGAACCAACTGCAGACACATCTTTTGGGAAGTGTTGCATTCATTCCTTTTGGTTATTACCATTCCATCGAAACATGATAAACTGATCCATATTATTGGTTGCCATATGGAAAGTGTTTGTTGAAAACATGATAAATAATGTTAAATCTTGATAACTTGATCACATTGTTGGAATTGGATGATAAATAACGTTAAATTCATACTATGTTGATAACTTGATCACATTGTTGGAATTGGAGAATATGAAGTAATGAACCAGTCTACATTGGGATTAAGCTACGGACGTGCATCCACTCTTCAATGTCAGATTATTTGCCAAGAACATATATTTACTGACCACTGAATAAGTTTGATCTCATATTGTGTTGGGTGCCAGTGGAGATGATTAATATCCAAAACTAACCTTTGGAAGGCTCTCATACTGGTAGAATACATAAATGTATGAAAGCTCCATGCTGCAAAATCAGCGATTTCCAGCAGCTCATTGCCTGGGAACCTTTAGCTGTAGTGATCTTCATCAGTAACTGACTGCAAAGGATGAGAAAGCCTCCCATCATTGTGTCGCTGTATTATTCCTGGTTCTGCAACCCCATCATGCCTTTCCTATTTCTGAAACTTGTCTGTTCAGACAAGCTGCGTCTAATTCTCATCATCATCATCATCATCTTCTTCTTCTTCTTCTTCTTCTTCTTCTTCTTAAATCATATCTTTAGAGAATCTGATATTTTATTTCATATTGTATTTTTTGGGATAAAATGTTCATTTTTGCATTATCATCATTTGTTAGCTTTCCAGGAAAGATGGCAATGGAGATCACTCAAATTCTGTTGTCAGCTCAATCACCTGATGGACGTGTGCGGTCCACTGCTGAGGAAAGCCTCAGGCAATTCCAGGAACAGAATTTACCTATTTTCCTCCTGTCGCTGTCTGTTGAACTATCAAATGAGGAGAAAGCCCCTGAGTCCCGCCGTCTTGCTGGAATCATCTTGAAGAATTCTTTGGATGCAAGAGACTCTGCTCGTAAAGAATTGCTTGTCCAACGTTGGGTTGCAATTGAAAGGGCGCTAAAATCCCAGATCAAGGACTTGCTTTTGAGGACATTAGGATCCTCTGTGCACGAAGCAAGGCACACTGCATCTCAGGTGATTGCTAAGGTTGCCTCAATTGAAATTCCCCAAAAGGAGTGGCCTGAACTCATTGGATGCTTGCTGTCTAACATGACTCAACAAGAAAAGCCAGCTTCCTTGAAGCAGGCGACCCTTGAAACGCTTGGTTATGTATGTGAGGAGATCTCTCCACAGGATCTTGAACAAGATCAGGTGAATTCTGTCCTCACTGCAGTAGTCCAAGGCATGACTCTTGCAGACCATCCTGTTGATGTGCGCCTTGCTGCAAGTAAAGCTTTGTACAATGCCCTGGGTTTTGCACAAACCAATTTTGAGAATGAAATGGAACGGAACTACATTTTGAAGGTAGTGTGTGAGACTGCTGTGTCTCAGGAGATGGTGATTCGGCAGGCAGCATTTGAGTGTCTTGTTTCAATTGCAACAGTATACTATGATAAGCTGGAGCCATACATGCAGACTCTTTTCAACCTGACTGCAAATGCAGTCAAGGGAGATGATGAATCTGTTGCGCTTCAAGCAATTGAGTTCTGGAGCTCCGTTTGTGATGAAGAGATTGAGATCCAGGACGAGGATGGAGGCAGTGGAGCTGTTTCTCATTCACACTTCATTGAAAAGGCTTTGACTTCACTTGTTCCAATGCTGCTAGAGACGTTGCTGAAGCAGGAGGAGGATCAGGATCAGGACGACAGCATTTGGAATTTGTCGATGGCTGGTGGGACCTGTCTGGGACTAGTTGCAAAAACTGTTGGTGATGCTATAGTGCCTCTTGTGATGCCTTTTGTTGAGGCCAACATTCTAAAGACTGACTGGCGGAACCGTGAGGCTGCAACCTTTGCATTTGGGTCCATTCTTGAAGGCCCTTCTGTTGATGTTCTTTCACCGCTTGTTAATAGCGGACTTGAATTCCTGCTGAATGCAATGAATGACAAGAACAGTCATGTGAAGGATACAACTGCATGGACTCTGAGTAGGATTTTTGAGATCCTGCACTCACCTGCTGGTGGATTTTCTGTTGTAACTGATGGTAACCTTGCTCGAGTTGTTGGTGTCCTGCTGGAGAGCATCAAGGATGCCCCTAATGTTGCGGAAAAAGTGTGTGGTGCAATTTATTATCTTGCGCAGGGGTATGAAGAGGCTGGGACTAGTTCGTCAGTCCTCTCACCATTCCTTCCTGATATGATATCAGCTCTCATGTTCACCGCAGAACGTGGAGATGGTAATGATTCAAGGCTTAGAGCTTCTGCTTATGAAACATTGAATGAGGTTGTAAGATGCTCAAATCTTTCTGAAACATCCCCCATTATTGCACGGCTTCTTCCTGTTATCATGAACAAATTGGAGCAGACAATGGAGCTTCAAATCGTTTCCTCAGATGATAGGGAAAAGCAGGGAGATCTGCAAGCTCTGCTCTGTGGTGTTCTTCAGGTTATCATTCAGAAGTTGAGTGCTTCTGATGACACCAAGCACATAATTCTACAGTCAGCTGATCGAATGATGGTTCTGTTTCTAAAGGTGTTTGCCTGCCGTAGCTCAACAGTACATGAGGAGGCGATGCTTGCAATTGGAGCATTGGCATATGCAACAGGTGAAGAGTTCGCTAAGTACATGTCAGAGTTCTACCGCTATTTGGAGATGGGCTTGCAGAATTTTGAGGAGTATCAGGTCTGCTCCATCTCTGTTGGGGTTGTTGGTGACATCTGCCGTGCAATGGACGGAAAAATCCTTCCATTCTGTGATGGTATCATGACGCACCTCCTAAAGGATCTTTCTAATAGCTTGCTCCATCGGTCTGTCAAGCCTCCAATATTCTCCTGCTTTGGAGATATTGCCCTTGCCATCAATGAGCAGTTTGAGAAGTATCTTCCATATGCAATGCCAATGTTGCAAGGGGCAGCAGAACTCTGTGCCCAGTTGGATGTCCATGATGAGGAAATGGCTGACTATGGCAATCAGCTCAGATGTGGTATATTTGAAGCTTACTCTGGCATCCTACAAGGATTTAAGAACTCCAAGGCCGAACTAATGATGCCTTATGCAAGTCATCTCTTGCAGTTTATTGAAGCAGTCTTTCAGGACAAAGAAAGGTATGTTGAACCTAGTGGCTTTACTACGAGAATTTGATTTTGATTGTATTGTTGTAGATTTCTTGGTATGCAAATTGATATCTTCTGTTTTATCTTCCGACAATGCTTGGGCTTATTAATTTTGAGGAATCCAATCCATTAGCTTTTGGAGACCATCATTCTTTTGTTTCTTTCCTAACCTCACATAATCTGGTAATGAACTATGATAGGGATGAGGCTGTGACAAAAGCTGCAGTTGCTGTTATGGGTGACCTGGCAGACACACTTGGTTCGAACATGAAGATACTGCTCAAAGACTGCACTTTCCACATGCAGCTCTTGGGAGAGTGCTTTGAGTCAGATGACGAGCAACTGAAAGAGACTGCTACTTGGACACAAGGGATGATTGGGCGAATTATGGTCTCATGAGATGAATCTATTCTCGGTAGGATTCTTCCTCCTGTGCTGAATTATATCCTTCCCACCTTCCCTCCTTTTCCAAACATTTTTAAGTCCGATGTCCTTTTTTGTGTCAAGGGTTCGCAGTAGTCAACGTCCAACAAGCTTGCTCCATGTCTCAGGGGATGTTTTAGTTCCGTACCCATTGCTTTATGGGTCCTAGTCGAGAAGCAGTTAATTGCAGTTCCACCTGAACGGGGGGGAATGTTCTCTGTCTTTGAACTGGGTATTGAAATGAAATCCACTCATCCTGTGGTTCGTAGTGTCACATCTTTGCTTCTGTCATGTGAATTTTGGCATGTCCGTACACCGTGGGATCCTAATTCTTTAGCATTGGCATCAATGGAAAGATGCAGACTTCAGACTGTAAGTCCCATACCGATGCACCTCTGCCTCATGAAAATGGTGCATGTGTACTTGCTTCATCTTGTGGCTGCGATGGGCTGAGCTCTTGTCAAATACTCAAATTATCAGGTTGACCACCTGGCGAGGAAATGAAACTGAAAACGGGTAATAGCTTGAATAGCGAATTCTGTTCACTGACTGCCACGGCCACTGCAAGGTGATTCTAAGATGAAGGGTAATTTTCCAAAGTGGCCTCTTTCTGGTAATCCAATACCATATAATAATACCTAAAAAACCATAAATTATAGTTAAACGCGGTGCTGCTTAAACATTCATTATCATAGGCCGATGCTCATGTCCTGCAAATTACCAATTTCAGAACACTAGAGTAACAATTTGACAGCTCGCAAATCCACAGTGCACAAAAAAACCGAATAAGAAGGGGTTAAAAAAAAAAAAAAAAAGGGAACACGATTACTGAGATCTATCGTTGGCTGAAATCCCAAAATTCCATTGCATGGCGAGTCATCATTGCCTTGGTGGCTTGCGGCAGGGCAATTGGAAGGAAAAAAAGCGGTGGCCGAGCCTCGTACAACAGCTTCCTCCCAGTTTTTCTCGAACGCCAGATACCTATCCCCGTACTTTTTCTCCGAACGGGCCGGTATTTTGTGTCGGAGTGGGCTCCCAACCAAACTTGAATTGAGGTTGGAAGGCACATTACAGCTAGTTTTAGCCTTGAGGGGAGGAAAGCAGATGAACCGTCTGCACACTCCATCTTTTGCCTGTCGAGCGGCGCGTAAAAATAACCGTTTGGGTGTGTCTCAAAGGACTCGTAAAAGTCCACGCTGTCCCTGTGGTCCTCCTTGCGTGCAAGCCCAACCCTAGTAAGGTGGAGTAGTGGAAGGCGCTCTTTGTTGGCTGAGGGAAAAGAAAAAAAAGTTGTTTAGAATGGATGGGAGCAATGGTCGACGGTGGAGGGTGTTTGGGGTTTATAGAAATTGAATGTTCTTGTACTATAATAGTGTGGGTGCTTGGGTAGCATGATTACTGAGATGCCATGAACGTGGGAGCTACTAAGAATTTTCAGGATGGCGTTGAATAAGACGTGAGGTGGACTTCAAAATTTGAAGTCCTTGCAGTATGCCATTAACGTGGGAGCTACTAAGCAATTTCATGGCGAAGTTGGCCGAGGCGTCTTCCCTTCCGGTCGTTGTAGCTACGCTCGTTTCTCACCATTTAAAGAGTGGCGGTGCCTCATCCGCCTCATTAGGTGGTGGTGGGTCCTCTTTGCTCAGACGCATATGGCTTCGAAGCCAAATGGCTGAGGATGGTTTGGATTAGCATACAAGGCCCTGTTTAATATTTCCATGAATTCCAGGAGCCTCAGGCATTTAGTCATACATGCATGACAAACTCACAAGAGACAAGGATATTTGCAGACTTACAGAAACAGTTTGCTATTCGCGCCCATTTTTCTCTGATCATTTTCCCACCACCAAATTAGACCTTGGCCGACGGAATATGAATAGATGATGAATCAATCAAATGAATTATTTTGCGTCTAAAAAATTGTTTAAAATCGGTTTTATTTATAAAAACATGAAAACAAATAATTTCAGCCAAACGAGATTTTGCCTTAAGCTTGTTCGGTACGAATGTGTTTTATTATGCAGCCAAACAGGCCCTCATTTTTTTGGTTGTTTCTAGAAAACTGAGATTAAGCTCTTTAGGGTCATTTGGCTATTGGTAAATGAAGACTTTGCACAAAAAATTTTCTGTTTCTTTCATAAAAAAAAATAATTCTGTAGTCAGTAACCAGATGGCTTTGTTTTCTTGCACGTTTAAGAACCAGTTATCTTATTCTTCCAAAAAAAAAAAAAAAGGACCAGTTATCTTATAGTCTCGTTTTTTCTATCTGATGCATTGTTATTGGTAGCTATGTACTAATCACACGATAAGAAATCCTGGGAATTCATAAATCTTTTGTACTTATTTCATCTTGCGGTTGGGATGGGCTGAGCTCTTGCCAAATTATAAGGTCAACTACCTGGTGAGGAAATTAAACTGAAAATGGGTAAAGCTTGAATAGTTAATTAACTTTGCGCACTGATTAAACTATGAATTTTCACATGTTGAATTTGGGTAATGCAGAAGAGTATCTGAATACATTGATGTCATAAATTTCATAGGGAATAACAGGAACAATCTTACTGAGTGTAGAATTTTCTCCTATAGTACTTTATTCTCATAATACTAGTAGTTGATAGGCAGCTACAAATGTAAATTATATGTAGGAAGGACTTAGATTCCCTTATACTTAAATAGAGCATTCTCATCATGCTTAAATAAAAAGAGAATCAACCACTAAAGAAATTGTCATATTCTAAAATATGTTGAGTAATTACTTTTATGCAAAATCTTAAGATTATATTATATTCGACCACCTTACAAGGTCTTAGAAGATCAAGTAGATCTAACATTTTCAGCTAGGGCACTTAAAAGGTAATTTCCAAAAGTTGCTTCTGGTAATCCAATGCCATAAATTACTAGTCACAGCCTGGATGCTCACGTAGAAGACACCACAGTGTGCATTAGTTAGGTCCGGGGTTCAAAAGAAAGAGCCTACATGTGATGCTTGCCTTTCAGGAAAAAAAACACTATAAATATTAGTTAAGCGCGTTGCTTCTTAAACAGTCGTTACTAATTTAACACGTACCACTGTCCTGCAAAATTACCAATTTTTAGAACACCCAATACTAAGAACAACTCAACAGCTCACAAATCCACAGCCTACCGTTAAAAATATATATATATGAAAACGAAGGGGCTAAAAAACACCCACACACCCCACCTTCCCCCCTCCCCCCCCCCCACACCTTCCCCCCCCCCCCCCCCCATCATCATTCATGGTTTGAAACAGGGCAATTGGCAGGACGGAATGCCAATGGGCCAGCAGCGTACAACACAGCCTCAGATTCTCTCCTGGCCAGCATCTTCTTTTCATAGCGGAGTGGGCTCCCAACCAAGCCTGAATTGAGGCTGGAAGGCACATTGCAGCTGGTTTCAGGGGAGGAAAGCAGATGAACCGTGCATGACTGAAGTGGGTGATCAAAGTAGGGATGCTCCATCTTGTGCCCATCCAGCGGCGCGTAGAAATAACCATTGGGGTCTGTCTCAAAGGCCTTATAGAAGCTCACCCTCGCCTTGTAGTCCTTGCATGCAACCCCAACCTTTGCAGACTTCACAGGCTTTGCGTCCATCAGCGACCATGTGCCAACGTGCGCACAGCTCTGGCAGTAGACGACGCCTTCAACTGCTGACTCCACCGGCGTCTTTTCTACTTCATGCGAGGCTTCTGCAGATGCTGCAAAAGCAGTAATGTAGGCGACGGAAAACAGAAGCGCGAGCAGAGAGGTGGAGAAGTGGCGCTGTTTGGCTGCCATTTTCTGTATACTCTTTCTCGATGATGTTTGTAATTTGAGTTTCGAGGGCGTGCCTGGGAGTTATTTATACTATTTTTTTTTTTTTTCCAATTATTGTATTTTTCTGGATGTTTGGGCAGCAGTGCATGACAGAGATGATGATGAACGTGCGAGCTACTACTATAAGTTGAATTCAGACGTGAGAGCGACTTTCCTCATGCAGCTGTATATGCGAGTTTACCATCAACGGTGATATGCCATCCCAGTAAACAGCTTTTCTATTTACTTACTTTAGGGTTGAAATACCCTTTTCCATCACTAAGGAATGAAAATTTTCATTCGTTGATTCAATCCAAGGAACTCATGCACTCACCCCTGATGTGTTAACGCCACGCTAAGCGCTGGGACACTTTTCTGGTTTTTTTTTTTTTTTTTTTTTTTAGTAGTGGTGGGGGGAAGAAATTAAATGAACTAGAAATGAGAATGAAAATAAAAATTCACTGCGTACCTTTTTACGATTTAGTCCATCCAGCAGGCATGTACTCATTAAGGTGGTGCTTTATTGGTTTTCCCTAATCATTTCCTGTGGAAATTGGAAACTGGAAATCATCTCATACTATCCAAATTCCTCCCCAAAAGGTTACAAGCACATTCACTTAACTGTTCAAAGATTTTAAGTTCCGTCAGTCCAAGCAGCCATATACTCGTGAGGAAAAAGAATCACATTCTGCCTCTCGTTCTCTTCATCCGTCACCAGAGTTAGTTTTGCAAGTTCAGAGAAATGGATAAGGTTTTGGTTACTGCTCTATCGTATACGAAGGAATGAAATGGGCTATGTTATTTTCTAATTCATGACAATCTTACTTTTCCATTTTCAGTATCTCCATACACAACAACAACTCATCTTCCACTTCCGCTGTCTTCATCCCATTCCATCCCTTTGTATAAAACAACATGATCGAGGAAAATCCATTGCCATGCAATATTTTGCGTTTGATTTTTCTAGTACAGTTGATTTACGCACTGCTTTACGGAATCGAATTCTAGGAGAAAGAAAATTGGTTCTTATCATTAATTTCAATGTATATTTGCTATTTTCTCATCAGAAAAAAAAATTGTTATTTCTAGGGTCGTACATGTGAAATCCTGCACAACCCAAAAACAAGAAATTACAACAACACTCCCCTCCCACCGCATACCATATACATCACAGACCATGTGTAGTATATACAAAACGCGATATGCACATGAACCCAAGAGTAACCATCCACAGTGCTTCTGCACAACTGGGATCCAAATTCTACTTGAAGAATTTATTTCAAATACCTTGAGAAAAAAATTCTACAGGCATCTCTGGACACAGGGAGAGCAATTCCGAGATAGAACTCACCTCCTCGTGCCATTAATATGGAAGTGTTTGTTCTTCCTTTGGAAATGGTTTCCATATCGGAACCGCTAACCTTTTCCAGGTCCCAAATGCAGGAAATAGGCGGAAAAGGATTGCACGTGCATGCCTAGACTTTCTCCTGGCTGCCAAACGACACCTTATCTGTGTAACTTTTAACTTGCATCTGTAGAAGAAAGAACCTCAAGCTCCGCCCACCAAAGTGGAGAAAGCCTTGGGGTTGCTGCATCGGGTGCCATTGCAGTTATTTCCCTCATCTGTGCAGCCAACTCTTGCATGGTTGGTCTTTGCTTCTGATCAGAATCAGTGCAAGTCAGTATCACCCTGCATAATGTTCTGGCTTCATCCTCTTCAAATGTCTTCAGTGTAGGATCTATCAAAGATGCAACGGGCAGATCACCTCTTAAATAATCTAATGCCCATTCAAGGCTTGAGCCTTCATTTTGTGAATATGGAAGCTTTCCTGTCATCATTTCTAATAATATGAGCCCAAAACTGTAAACAATGCTCTCTGAATTTGACGATGCTATGTTTTGGTGCCCAACTTCACTTGACTTGGTTTTGGCAGATGGTTCATTCCAAAAACTGAAATCTGCAATTTTTGCTGCATAATCATCAGTTAGGTAGACTGTCTTTGAGTGCAGCTTTTTGTGGAATATGGGTGGATCGAGCTGGTGCATGTACTCAAGACAGTATGCAATTCCCATTGCAATCCTTAGCCGCATTGCCCAGTCCAAGTGTTCTGCCTCTTTAACTGCATTGGCAAGCAAAAGTTGGCATCAGCATGATACAGTAAGGTCTAAATACCGAATACAACTAGCAGTTATACTGAGCTTTTGATTTTGGACTTTTGAGTTAAAATCGTTATTGCTTGAGGATTTGTAGAATTAGGTTTCTGAGCTGTGCAAGGACTGAAAAAAGACATTAGAGAGCTTTGCACTCCTGATTCAATTCTTGACCTGCACCTTAAATTATTTATCTGATGCTTGTTAATGATTCATCCTGCACTTGGCTTCTATCTTTTGTCACCTGACTAGAAATTTAAGTCCATATTTTTTTTCTCATTTTTGTTTGCTAACGCAGTGACACTTTTGTTTCTTTTTCCTTTTTTCTTGTTTTCTAAATCAAATTGCTATGTCATGATGAGAAGAAAATACGATCAAGCATATTTCAAATGTCTATGTTACCAGCATGACACAAGCAGGAAATTGTTGTTTTCCTGAGAATTTCCCCATGGTTTGATATTCGATTGGCCTGGATTTGACACAACTTCTATTTAGACTTCTTTTGCACTCAGAAAATTTTATTATTCAAAGTACAACATTAAAAATGTAACCAACAAGATTAATCGATCGACCAGTCATCTTTGCGGTGATTTTCATTCTTACTATTTTGAAAAAGACAGAACATAGACACTTACCATGCAAATGTTCAAAAAGTGTCCCATTTGGAGCATATTCAAAAACCATCATCCTTGTAAAAGGCACTTCCTCCTCACAGTACCCAAGAAGATTCACAAAGTTCTTGTGGTTGACCTTTGACAATGTAGCAATCTGAGAACATAATCAGATTCAAAAGCAAAAGCAGAAGTGAACACCAATATATTTCCTAAGAAAATGGATGCGTTGCAATTTTCTGCCAAGGCAAACAGATATGTCACCTTCTTTCTGAATTGGGCTTCTGCATGTTTTGACCAATCCTTGGCAGATGTCACTGCACTAGCGATGACAGCTATTTCAACGCCATTTGATAGTGTTCCTTTGTAGAACGTGCTATCCGAAGAAGTACCAATGATGTTGCTAAAATCTTCACAAGCAGTTTCAAGCTCTGTTCTTCTTAGGCTAGGCACGCCTAAAAACCAAGTCCCACAATAAGATGAGATTTGAATAGCAGAAAGATCATTAAGAAAAAAAAGGTAATCATAGCCAGTTGAGCCTGTAAAATTCTGTGAATTTTCAGCCCGTTGATGTGATCAGTCCCATTCTGGACTTTTTTTTTCCAAATAGCATCCCTAGGAGTATCATAGCCCTCAATTTTTTTGCCTTTGCTTCTCAAATATGTACAATTTCCATTCTCATTGGTCATCTATTTATAAGATTTAATAACAAATATTCCACAGAATAATGAGCTGAGATCTTCCAAATAGAGAAATATCAGGAGAATTGCTTGATTGCCTCCATTTTATCATGAACTGATCTGATCAGCAATCTGGCTCAGAGGGGCAAGGGCACATGTGCAGAGAGAGAGAACTTGAAACACACATTCTTCGACATGATTCCTAGAAATTCTCACAGAGTAAAAATCAAGGAGGAGATAAAAACGAACCTGTGATGAAAGCTTTCTGCAACTGCCCACTTAAGCCTGTTGCCCAGGGTTTTACAGTACCTCTTGTACTCTTTCGGCAATAGATAATGCCAATAGCAGAAACTCCTACAAGAACTAAACTTCCCAGAACCATGGACAAGTATTTAACCCAAGAGAATTTGTTGTGTCCTGATTGAGCAAGTATTCCTGTTTCTGGAGGGGAGGGTGTGGGGACTAGAGCAGGAGGTGGAGAAGGAGCTGGAACAGAGGCTGAAGCTGGAGCTGGAGCTGGAGCTGAAGCATGAGAAGACAAATGATCAGTTGGAGCAGGTGCTGGAGCAGGTGTTAGGAAAATGCTGGTTGCAGATGGGGGCAGTGAAATCGTGGGAGAAGATGGTGGCAAGGAAGGCAATTGGGATGGTGATGGTGACAGTGTTGATGTTATCTGGTTCCTCTTTGTATCTCTTTCATGTGGTGGAGTGGGTGGATCAACGGCCTGCAGTAATCTTCGGTTACTGGCATCTTCGGTTTGATCATTTCTGCCCAAGTGAAAAACAAATAGATACTGGAGTTCATGAGAAGAACGAAATCATACTTAAAACACACACACACACACACACAAGACTTTGATATCAGATTCATCATGAACCTCTTAGTTCATAATTAAGAGAAAATGAGATTTTTCTTTCATATATCAATTGAAGCTAGGAAATGGTTAGCCAAACTAAGTCCATGAATCATAGGTTAGGTTAGGATCTCTTAAATGATAGCAGCTAAGAGATAGGACCTCTCCTTGTCTTTTGAATGACTGCTACATAATGCCTCATACCTTACAGATCTCTGGTTCCAGCATGCTTCTTGTGCAGCATCAGATGGCATGTCCTCATGCACATAAATCCCAGGACTAGACTCAGAAGACAGAGGCCTCAAAAGTCTATTGTTACTGAGCAGGCTGCAATACAAACTTAGACATGTAAGTCACGTGATCAAAGGAAAACAATGAATATTCAAAGAGTGCAAAAAGAGGGAAAAGCAATTAAAAGAATGAAAATGGCACTCACAGGATTCCCTGTAGTAAAATCCTGCGAATTTGAGGAGGAAGTGGTGCACTAAGATCATTGTGTCTCAAGTCCAGTACCTCCAGTTCCTTAAGGTCTCCAATCTCTTCAGGAATGGTCCCAAAAAAAGAATTATTGTGTAGGATACTGCACCAAAGGACCAGGGAGAAAAGATTGTTATTGAAAGGCATTTGCCAAGAGAATCTTGTGTTAAAGTCCATCTTTTAACTAGTGATAATGAACATCCATTTCATAAAATATTTGTTAGATTTCTTACAGAGATCTCAGGTGGTGAAGCTTTCCAAGTTCAGGAGCCAATGTCCCCACAAGGCACAGATCTTGCAAATTACTGCAAATAGAAGAAGTTAAAGTTCAGAAAAGATTTTTTTTAAAAAAAATTTTGGAGGTTAGTAATACTGCCTTTGAATCCTGGACTACATGCACATTCCTGTCCATGAACTGAGTTATGAAGGTCAAGAAGGCTAATTAATGTCATGGAAAAAATAACTAATCTCATTTGCAGATAACAGAGAATGACTGTAATAATAACAGATAAAATTATAAAATTGGAGGAAAATATGCAGAACAGCATGATAAAATTGAACATCAGGCAAAAAAGTGAACCAAACATCTGATCTCTAGAACCCAGATTGAGTTTTTGAGCACTTTTCAGACTATGCTTTCCTTCGTGGATTTTCTTCCAAAGAAGGGCAAGAGGAAAGCAATCATTATGTGCAGGTTTGGAATTATCCTCCAAATTCGCAAATCAGATTCATTAGTTTAGGAACGAACTAAAAATAGCAATCCCCCTAAGATCAAATTTCAGACTTAGTGGATGCAGATGATACAATTGCCTCTCTTCTATACAGAATAGGAACCAGTAACAGATCTAGGACCTTTGGTGAAAAGGGGCAATTTGAAACAAGGAGGCCATATAGTCATTTAAGGGGGCCTTTGGCAAGCATACAGATAACCCAATTCGAAAGAGAAAACATGAAGCGAACATCAGAAAGTACTTGATCACAGGAGAATGTCCAGGCAAGCAACAGCCTTTGATAACTCTGATATTTCACTCATCTGCTGTGAATGATTCAAGAGGAATTACATCATGTAAACCAATGAACATTTGCAGAACAAAAAACATTCGATAGAAATTCATTACAACTATTCCTTTTGCCAATCCAAAACTATATTGAATCCATTAAATACCTCCAGTACGATCTAAAATCTTGCAGAGAAATGAGAAAAATGAACACGCAGAAGAAGATTAAGGAATTCTCCAACACAACACCATTTAAATTCCAGTATTAATCGATCAACCGATTGCACTTACAGAATGATGACTTTGCCATCCAAGCAGAAAACCCCGAACCACGAGCACTGATCTTGGCCATTCCAATTCGACAAAGCGCCAAACGGATCAACCTCCACACGCTCTCGGAACTTCAAGAGCGCCAAACCTGCGCAGCATTCCAGACATCAAAATCCAGTCATAACAAGCATTCAGGAATCCAAACGCAAGAAGCACCTAAAGCGGAATTCCGAAAACAAGCAAACACCTTCTGGGACGAGCGCCAAAGAGCAGCCAAAGTTCAAAACCAGCAAAAGGAGCAGGGAGAGCAAAGGAAATCTCTTCCGCCTCAAACCATCCATGACAGCGCCCCTGCAGTCCTAGAAGGCGTTGAATTGCAGATAGGCACGAAAATTTTAGCGACCTTGGGAAATGCAGAGGGAATACTCGAAGAAAATCAAATCCGGCGTTCGGAAAGAGTAAACGAGAAAGAAGGCGAGGAAAATTCCAATGAACAAGTGAGATTTAGCTGCTGAGCTAAGCTAAGGTGGATTCTTTTGACGCGTTTCTGTGGTGTTTTATACATATATGGGCGGCCTGACGCCAAGCGACGGAGTCCCGAGTCCGCGTGCTTGTCTCTCTGAGTCTCTCGAGAAGGCTCGCAACTTGTGCTGAGTTGACCAAACCGGCGAACCCAACTCGGATAATTTTTTGCTTTTTCTTCGTAATTTGAATTCTTGGGTGTGGAATTTGGATTTGAATTTAAACTGAGTTGAAATTCAGCTGGGTATGAATTGATAGAAAACCAAGTTGAAACCTAAATTTGAATTCTAATATATATTAGGAAAAAAATCATTCAAGATACGTTAAACTCTAGTCCGAGTATTTTTTTTGTCTTTTTTATCATCTCATCCATATAAATTATCTTGAAAAAGAGTAAAATAATTTAATGTTATGAGTATATTTTATTTATAGATTACTAAGTTGGTAAATTTTTTTTTTTTAAAAAATTTAGTGTACAGCCCAAGTGCCCCCTTCTATACAGGAAGTGCTAAGATCTCTCTCTCAGATGGGCAGACTAAAGGACCTAGCTTTTTTTATTTTTTGCTGCTGGCGGATGTAGTTTATACGAAACAGGTTCAAGGAAGAAGGGCATAACCCGGAGTTTGTAGGGATCCCTGAGTGGTGTCTTGATTTTATGGAGCAACACACGAGGGCGAAACGTATTTGTTTGGATGGGGCTATTGATCGCCCTCTTGTGCCCCGATAGACCAAGCTGCCGATGGGTGCATTCAAAATGAATGTGGATTCCAGGAAACATCGTGGCAGGATGCATGTGGGGTTTGCGGCGGTCATTAGGGATTCGAGGGGTCAATTTTTTGCGGCGAAAGGGTGGCAAAGGAGGGGTGAACTGGAGCCGTTACTCATGGAAGCCAAGGCGTTTCTCTTAGGTGTAGAATGGGCCCTCCAATTTAGACTTGGCCAAATACAGATTGAAACCGACTCTCTTCTCCTTTTCAACTTCTTGTCCACGGATGCCACTGTTTCATCCCCGGTGGGGTTTGTTGTAGCGGAAATTAAATCTATGCTTGCAAGTTCACCCCTCGTATCAGTTTATCATGTATTAAGGTAGGGAAATAGGGCAGCTCATTCCCTTGCTGATTTTGTTTCTGTTTCTTTTTTAGATTGATATACGTGGTGGGGTACCCCCCAAGCCATGGTGGCAAATATTTGTATAGATAATTTTTTGGCAATGCATTACTCGGGCCCCTCCATCCCTCCCTCCTTTCATAATTGAAGGGAGCTGGGATAGAGAAGGATCCCTTTCATAAAAAAAAAAGTGCCCCCTTCTTGACTCCCGCGAGCTAATGTGATTATTATCTTTTGATAGATGATTAGTATATAATCTCAATTTAGTGAAATACTTTTTCTATTTTTAAATTTGAATACAAATTAATGAAGCAGACTAAATTTGGACTTAACTTTACTTGAAATTTCACCATAAATTTCACCTGAATTATCATGTGAATTTAACCTAAATTCATTTCAAATGACTTATTTAAGTAGGATTAAGGTTAAAGTTCTATGAGTAAAGTTAAGATTAAAGTTTACCTATTGCACCTGGGTTTAGGTTCAATTGAGATTTGTATTAGCCTTGACCTAAACTCAAGTGGCCCAAGTTGTACACTTCCGAGTCTATTGTGTGAACTCAAATGTCTAGTCGGCTATTTTGCTTTCAGTAAATTTTACATGAACCTAGATCACCATTTATCTATTTTGGTTATGTTCGAAAAGTAATGAAACTTTTATATGCAAAGTTTTTAGTATAAAAGCTTTTGAAGTGATAAAAAATGTTGTGATGTGATAAAAATGATGATGATGAGTAAATAAAATAATAGTGTGTTTGGGAAGTGGGAAAACTCTTTATGAAAAATTTTTAATATAAAAGTTTTTGAATTAATATAAAATAATGTGATATAATAATGGTAATAATAATGAGTAAATAGAATAAAACTCAAATAGATATGCTAGTTGTGTAAAAATAATTTAAAAATATAATAGTTATATGGAATGATGTAAAAAAAGGGATAACTGTAGATATTGAAAATTTTTAGATTAAAAAATAATTTTTTTTGCCAAGCACCTTATGTAACTAAAATAAATTTGTTAGTTGTATGAATAGTTGTGTAAAAATGATTAAAAATTATGATAATTGTATAAGAAGATATAAAAAATAATTAAAAAATATGATAATTACCGATATTGACAAATTTTTTAATTTAAATTTCTGTCAAACATGCCCCTTCTCAAGATAACTACGCACATATAACAAAAAAATATCAAATAAGCAAATATACTATTTATAACGACTTATTTTTAAAATTTCCATCATGGATCTATTTTAATTTTCTAAAAATTTGAAGTATGTGGAACTATACCTGATGTGAGTTCTTATTAGATAATATTTGAATTTAGATTAAAAAAGACAATGGTAAAGTGAGGGAAGGTAGTTTGTAGTTAGTTACCATATGTATTAAACTTGCAAGATGAGTATGTAAAATTATAAATCATGTGCTAAATTTTGTATAATTATAAAACTTGATGTATGCATATGTAGAATTCCCTTTCATTTTCGGCTCAATTTAGGGTATTGCAAATCAAACCTTTTGTTAGAAAACCTTGTTAATAATGGTGTTACAAATGAAGTTTTTTATCATAAAACTATTTTTAACAGTGGTGTTATACATGAAGTTGCCCCCTAGTTGTTTGAAAATAGCTGCCACCTACTTCTTTGAAAATAAATTTTTTTATGAAATTGGGTTAATTTAATATATTAATTTTTAAATTTAGCCTAAACGTAAAAACACATCATATTAATAAATACTATCACTCTTGTTATGTGGTTAATTCTCTTTGGAAAGATTGTCTAGCTGAAAATTCTAGATGCCCTTGGTACAAAGTATAGTGGTTCCATATCTTGACAGTGAATATATGATTGTCTAAGTTTTTGAAAAAAATATACATTTCTCAATCAATAAGGACATTTAAAACTTTTTTGACTACTTTTCTACACATGAAAACACATAATTATTTCTTTGCTTTTTTTTATACAGTTATGTTATCTATTTTTATCTTCATTTACTCTACTTCTAATCATTTCTCTTATCATATCTCATCATCAATCTATCTATTTCAAAAAAAAAAAAAATCACCAAACTTTTTTTCCTCATTTTTCATCTTACAAAATGGATGTAATAC
>JAXCLR010000105.1:8293104-8334003 GCA_035584095.1 Annona squamosa
ATATATATATATATATATATATATATATATATATACATGTAAAAGCCCGCAATAACTGTAACTTTTATAATCATAACTAAATGCATTTAAATGAACCAGATTTTTATGAATTTATTTTAAAATTAAAAAACAAAGGATATATGTGAAGTTTTTTTGCATATCATAGGTGTGTTTAGTAATTAATAAAACTTTTGATAAAAAGTTTTGGATAGTAAGGTTATGAAATGATGTAATATGATAAGAGTAATGATAAGTAGTAAAGAGGATAAAGTTAAAATAGATAGGTTAATTATGTGGATAGTTGTGTATAAATGATTGAAAAGTAGAGTAGTTGTATATAAAAATGTAAAAAAATGATTAGAAAATATAATAGTTGTGAAGAGTGAAAAGTTTCATATTGAAAAGTTTTAACTTGACATTTTTTATCAATTGTAGAACACACTCCATATGTATTGAATCATTGTTATTATCATTTCTACGTCTGACCAAATGGGCACTGAATTTTTAATAATTTCTCCATGTTTCTTGTTGGACCGGAAACAGTATGATTCTAATCATACATAATTTATGGCCATTAATTGTATCCTTGCTAGCGCTGGATCCTGATGTTAGAAATTGTGACCCGGTGCGTGCAAAACGTTGTTTTTTATCGGCCTGGTTCTGCCCCCTTAGGAATGCCTCAATACTACAAAAAAAATTTAAAAAATTAGAAAAAGATAAAATACGCGTAAGATTATCCGGGCCGTTCATGGATGCGTATCAATTGAACCAGCTGCGGTTCACGCCGACCCGGGCCGACTCTCAGTAACAGCCAAAGGTTCTTGTCGACGTCTGCTACGGTTTTTACTACCCAGATCTAGCTATCACGCAGACCGGCGATCGCTGAGCAGCTGCTGCTTGGAAGAAGATCCCGACCGTTCATCTAATCATCAGTGATCCGATGAAATCCCTTCCAACAACTGATGGATAATAGCAAGATCATGCATTACGCACGTTCCCATTCCCCTCCCCTCCATCACCCTCTCAAGTAAACAAACGCCTATGGGTATATTTGAAGATGGTTAAAAAATATCAATTTAAAAACTTTTCAATTTAAAATTTTTTAATTTAAAACTTTTTACTATCTGCAACTATTATATTTTTAATTATTTTTTCACATTTTCCTCAATGTTTTGAAAACTGGACTGGTCACTGAACCGGTTTTGTGACCGGTTCCCGGTTTTTCCGGTTCAACCGGACTGAACCGGTGGTCGAACCGCGGTTGGACCGGTAACAGTACCGAACCGGGAAGTGACCGGTTCACGGTCCGACCGGTCCGACCGCCCGGTTCGGTCCAGTTTTCAAAACAGTGATTTTCCTATAAACTATGCTACTTTTCAATCATTTCTACGCAACTATCCACACAATTGACATATCTATTTTAACTTTATCATTTTTACTACTAATCATTATCTCTATCATATCACATAATGGTAGCTTTTACTCTTTAAAATTTTTAAAATTATCAAAAGTTTTATACATTTCTAAATACACCTATAATCTCACATTGGGGGTATCTGATGTTATTGGTCACGAATTTTGAGGTTGCCGAAAATTTCTAACATTGACCGCATGTCTAGTGTTTTGCTTTCGAGGTGCAGTGGACCCCGTCCCACAAAACGTAAACACAGCATTTTCACATTTTCGAGCCCATATAAAATACGACAACATGGACGGTCATCATCAGCCAAACGTTATCCCACAATTTCGACCGCGACAATCTATGTAGACGGTCCACATATTAAACTAGCTTCAAAGCTAACGCGGAAAGACGGCTCTAACCTATCCCGGTTGTATTTCTTTGTTTGTCGGGCATCTTCCATTTTCACTCCCTATATTTTCGCAATTTTATTATTTAGCCATAATTAATCAATCATTGTCAATAAGGAAGATTGTATAGTTGATACTAGGCTTCTCCCCCAATCCCGACGGACACGCTGGATTCCGGAGACGTCACATGCTTGCTAGGTGGTTTTAAAAAATGCAGAAGCGCGTGTTGACAGCTGCATTTCGACTCGACCCAGCTGCCCACATATGCGTGTTAACTCGTCGGTCGATGGCAATCAGAAAAAAGAGAGAGAACCAACGACTTGGTATAAATAATAAATAAAAAATCAGAGACGGTACGCAGAAATTACTCCCAGCTTGCACGGAAATGCGAATAATTAGTTATACTGTCCATTCTTAATAGCCACAAATAAGTGCAACAAACAATTCGGTGTATATTTTTTATTAGATAAATACAATAATACTCATTTAACTAGGGATGCAACTGCATTTACGGCGCGCCCGTGCGCACACGGTTGTCTAAAGGTGAAGGGTCCAACGCTCCACACCCCTGGTCCCTACTAATGTTATGGGGATTATAATTTCCCCGGTGGTGGGAGTTTAAAATAGCTTTTCTTCATATTGTCAAGATTTGGAATATACTAAATTCTACTTAATTCTAATATCTCTTCCTGTTAGATGTAAAGAGATTTTTTAAAAAAAAACTTGGGGCATAATGGTTTGGCATTCTGATTTTTAGACGTTTATAATTCTGGACATGCACGAAACCGAGTAGCAAAGGTGGATGACAGCAGGAGTACAAACATTCCACGTGCCGGAGTAATTCACACGCACTTTCTCCACCGCGTCGGTCTCAAAGGCGATCGAGCCCGTCATCACGGGCCTCGCTGCCATGGATCGACGGTGGATTTTCTTTGGTGGGGCCATGCACTGAGTTCCTGTTTCAATGCTTGCCAAGCGTGCAATGATAAGAAATCTGCACCGTTCATACCATGTTACATAGTTAGCAGTGCACCTCAAGTGAGGCTGGTTCTTTATTGGTTAGTTTTACTCATATTCTACTTGCAAATTTATCATCTTGTCTACAGTTCAATTCAGTTTCTAGCTGATTATACCTTAAGCATAGTTTGATTCGAATTTTAAACAGTCCTATCATATCCATATAAAAGATCTTAGACCATTCTATCGCATTCATATAAAGGTCTGGCAAGTGTAGTTTTAGTGCCAAATCGTTTTTTCTTTCAATACAAATGTTTAACATTGAAATAATCCAGTCATTTATTCATATAAATAAAATATTAAATATTGAAAAAAATACGAGAGAAAAAGTCAAAACCCTTTCGGGTGGAAGTACAATAAAAAATTAGAAATGTATTCTGCGCTATCGAAATAAAGTCATGGTTCATATAAATGATAACATATATGAAATTTTATATTCAACTGTCATGAGCTACCCACGCATCTGTTTCACATAATCATTATATTATATGGAACCTTGTAAGAGAGAATTTTTTTTTTTTTTTGATCGAATAAGAGAGAGAATTATTTATACTTTATCCTATCGCTAATTTTTTTAAGCCCATCACCCCCAAGAGTCGGTCTTTGAGTCCAGTTGCACTTATACCTCGTAATACAGATACAAATATCTACCGTCAAATGCCACTAATGGCACACTCCACCGGAAGGGGTGTACCCACCGTGTAGGAATTGTCCATTCATATGGCTTGTTTCGGGAGTAAATCACTTTTTTTCCCGCGCATTGCAATTTAACTGCCAGTGTGCTGCAGATTAATTAAGAAGGATCAAATAACCAGCTGAAAGTGCAGGGGTTCTGGATTTGAATCCCATAATGGAGAGTTTATTTTTTTGGAGCAACGGAAACAATGTTGCTAATTTCCTACTAATACTGGTGAATTTAAGTCAGATGGAAGTTAAGTACTCTAATCTAACTTACAAAACTATAACACAAAGTGGACCTCACATGCACATAACTTCAAACTAATCTTAAAATTTCAAATTTAATTTCATTAAATTATGCCCATTAAAATGCACTCATATTATAATTATGTAATACACAAGTTTAGAAAAACCAAGTATGATATTATTTAGTCATACCTAACACTTCAGTTGTACGGTTTTAAAACACGTTACATTATATTTAAGTTTAAACCTATTTATAAATTGCCATAAACTCTTTACTATTCTCGATGTGAGATTCAATTATGGTTTATTACATACCCATCAATTTTCCTACCAATTTAATTCAACTTCTGACTTCTCTCCCACATCTATTACATAAGTATACTCTGATACTACTTGTAATGTACAGGCCCATAAAAATTATCATACGAGTCTCATAATTTAATATTATTTATTTTGGTTTGACAACTCAAACACATGATTTTAAATCTTGTTACACTATATTTAAACTTAAACATACTTATAAACTCCCATAAATTTTCCTCCATTTTTGACATAGGATTTTTTTTTATGGAGACATAGTTATGAATTGTAACGAATTAAGATAAATAAATAAATGATATTAACATTAATTGAAATTCAGAAAAAAAATAAATGGCATGCCTTATTTAGAAATTTTAAAAAATATATATATATAAAATCTCGAATCTCTATATAGATATCTGATCCTTTAAAAAAATTTTGAAACAAGCTGCAGCAGATATGTGTACGAGAATCATTTCGGTGGCCATAATAATTAGGGCGTTTTCGGCTCCAAATGTCGCTTACATTGAGATGATTATAATCTGGCACAGTGTTTGTTTCTTTTTGTTTCTTTTTTTTTTTATGGTTAAGATCCCAACGCTCTTTTGCCAATGTTTGCATTTAATGGAATTCGAGTCCTGATCATGAGGTAGCATTGTCTCGATGAGTAACCAACAGCTCTATGGCCGAGTTCTGACATAGTGTTTGTTTGTGTGATGCGATGAACCCCTTTTTAAAATTTTTTATTTTTTATTTTCTTTTGAAAAAGAAAAACGGTTCAGCGCAGCAGTACAGCAACGAGTATGTTGTATTCATTGTCTTTTTGAGCACTAGCTCTTGTTCATCAAATGCATCCACGTGGAATATAAATGCCACATCCATGACGTTGGTAAAGTAGCCCCACATTTTCATGCTTTATACAGATTCAGTTGCTGGGTCCACGAAGTGCAGAAGGATTCGTCTGACGTGATTGATGAATTGGTCCTATTCCTCTTAAATCTTAATGATTGATTAAAAACTAAAGACAGCCTCGATTTCTATTTGAATAAAAAGTGTACTTTGACCACCTAATGATATATACGCCACCGTCATTTATATTTTAAATACAAGCCAACAATTATATTTTATTACATTAATATTTGCATGACGTAAAAAATTACGTTATTTAAATTAGCATATAATCCATGAAAAGTTTGAAGGATGGATTAGCCACCATTTTTTTTCTCACGACTATCACCAACTTTACTTTGCTCTCCTTTTACTATCTACTTCTAATCATTAATACCTTATTTCCCATTGACAGAAAAAGATCATCTACTTTCAATTTATGATTGCTATCTTTTCCGAATACTCATGCAAAAATAGAAAAACTCAATGTCGTCTTATTTAAATTTTTTTTCCCACGAGCACCGAAAAGTACTCCAGAGCAAGGTGGATTATACCAAGAAAATGTTGGAAAAGGTAAGGCGGCTTTGTCAACAAACCTACCACTAAAATCGAGCTCTCCTTCTATTGGATGTGATTATAAATTTATAATGAGTGTATATGCCAAACCTCTCCACTTGACACATTGCGTAGCTTTGTTTCCAAGACTCGGTAAAGCAAAGCCATTGAGACATGGTTTAGTCTAATTTAGTTGTATCTTGATGATCAATAAAATACAATTAGCAGGCGTTTCTCTATTACAAGATGCCAAGTCCACGTAGCTTCGACATTGGGATGATGACATGGCAACCATACCGAAACACTCACCACACCGGGAACCACATTGCATATTTTTGGAGTCCGTGCCATGTTTGGTGACATATCGAAGGAATATCGAGAAGGAACATGAGAAAATGGAAGAAACAAGAAGTAGTGATATCTACATGATAAGCCAAGATGTCAATCATTGAGGTACAAAGATGAAATGAACAATTCCGAAGTTTGTATATACGCATTCCATCGACCATGATTAGGATTTTTTTTTTTTTAATGAAATGAATTAGAAATTCGCATGGGATCGAGGCAAATCTTGATGATTGTAAGAAATTCGCATATTCATTATATTTAAAATTTTTTAACTGAGAAATTAAGTTTCGTGTCAATCCAATCACTGTACAAGCCCCATCTAAGTAAACTGTAAAATGAATATATTAAAATTGTTTGATTTATGTATCAATTTCAAATTAATTAATTCAACTTCTAAACTATCTAAGTCATTTTTCCGTAACAGTAAATTATTTTAATTTATGACATTATAACGCATTTGTAAATGATCTTACTATTTTTAATATTTTTTAGATGAACAGTATTTAATAATTTATATATAGTTATAAAATTTTTGAGCAGGAATGCAGGGCTCATGATTGAAACGATTTTTATGTACCATAAAAACGATTTTTATGGGTATTTTTTACAATAATCTCGATTGGTATTTTCTAATTACACTCTAATATCCCTCCAAATTCCTTATAATATTTAGACACATCTCTAACAATAAATTTAATTTTTACCAATTAATGTACACTCTCACAAAATCCAGGGGAGACTGCTACCACTACAAATATCTTGCGGCCACACATATTCCTGCAGTTAAAGAAATTCGAAAACTAATCACCCAGCTTTTGAAGCATTAACTAGTACTTTGATGCCAGCCAGGCGTCGTGGCACTTTAAAAACATTTTAGTTATGCATGTGACCCATTAAATGTTGATTTATCATTAATGTGGCGCAAATGGAAAGGTTCAATGTTTCTTTTTGGATCAAAACTTTATACGACATGGGTTGCAAATTAACGGGATATACTTCAATAATACTAATACCTACGAAGATCACATAATATCACTTTATTTTTTGTCTTACTTTGATGATGAATCAAAATGCGATGCACCTGTTCATTTAAAATAATTTTTTAAAAATCAATGCCAATAAAATTATTTAAATTATATAGCAATTTCAAATTTATGTATTTAATATCTAAATAAACTCTTATATTTTAATGTATATCAAATGGATATTAGTATTTTTCTTAATTTGGGCAACATGATTATGCACATTTTTAAGCCCGTATAACTTATATAAGAATTTGATTGAAATTAGCATGATAAAATAAATATTAGTTAAGTTTTATCATTTCTAAATTGGCAATGTGCAAAAAATTGCAAGTTAAAACTTTTAAATCTTCACAACTAACCCATTTTTAATATTTTTTTCACATATTTGTATACCACTACTCTACTTTTTAAGCATTTCTATGTAATTATTCATATAACTAATCTGTCTATTTTCACTTTATTATCTTTAATCATGGTCATTACCCCTATCATATCACATTATTTTATTTCAATTCAAAAACTTTCATATAAAAAGCTTTTCGTCTAAAAGTATATTAAACCCCGAACAGTTGTTAAAATGCATTTAATCATGAACAATGCACCTAATTAATAGAACATATGTATTTAATATGGAAGCATTAATTTTTTTTTATCGATATTCTTTTATACATCATAAAAATTAATATTACAATCAAACACATTTAAAACTTTTATACTATGGAGGAATTTTCTATAAATATCTCCCGAATGGACTGCACTAAACATCTCCACATTCCGGAAGAACAAATAACGAAAACAGCCGAAATACTGTCTTGAAAATTAATCTTCCATAAATAAGCGGCTGTTGCTGAAATAAATAAGTTATAAATAAATAAAGGGATGTTAGACACAACAACATTGTTTTGCTTGGGGATGGCGCAACAAATGCATCAAACTTTTTCCCCCTTTACATTGGTTGGATAATTAGTTGGATGGCACGTGCAACCTTACTTATGTATACTGCTCGAGGCAGTTTGTGGCCCGCAATTGTTACGGGGGAGATTTTGGGGCCTACCACTTGGTGCTGAGACGCTTGCCTGCCAACTGCATTCTAAGGCCCTCAAGATCCAACTTCCAACTTCCACTTGTTTTTCACTGTACTCTCACGTCTTTCCTTCCTTAGTAAGAAATATACTTGATCGTTGTTTTTAATTTTATTTTATGGAAGATAATATACTTCAGTACCGTCATACACATGGAGACGACCATAATGATTATTCTAGGTCAGGAATATGAATTTTCTAATTTTTTTAGGCGATCGAGTTTGGTCAATGTGTAACGGGTAGAGTAGTATCACTAATTGGGATTTATTTAAGAGAACGATACTGTTAGCTCGGGCTAAGTAAATCTCTCAGTTAGCCCACTTCAAAAATCCTATTTAAAATAATTTTTTTACTTTTTTTTATACACTTATTTATCTAAGTATATTTAATATATAAATCAAGTTTTACCATTTTTGGATATGTGTATATATTATTTTTAAATTTTTAAAAATAAAGATATTTTAAATACATATATGCACATAGATGTTTAAAAAGTTCAAAAAAATAAATAAACATATTCGAAAATGGTAAAACTTGGTCTATATGTTAAATACACTTAGATAAATAAGTTCACAAAGAAAAAAGTAAAAAAAAAAATATTATAAATAAGCTTTCTAAGGTGGGCTAAGTAGGATATTTAATTAGTCCGGGCTAACAAGATCACTCATATTTATCTAATGGTTCCTAAAATTGTCGTGGCTGTGTACTTGTGTATTAGAAAATAAAAAATAAATAAATTATAATTGAAATTTTTTAAAAACTAAAAAAAAAATCATCCAATTCACATCTCATCCTATTCGGGATGATTTTGAATAGGATTTTAAACGTTCGCGAGTCGCAACTTGTGTTCCCTTATCTACTCTTCAAACACGCAAAATCATTGTTCAATGTATTGTTATGGAGATGCACATTAAAACCCTAACAACCTACTAACTATTTTTCAAGGTTCAAATATATATATATATATATACACACACACACATACATAGGAGTTGTTCCAGTGCAGCGCCACTACACCGATATAGTAGTATATTTACCTAAAAATGAGCTTCACACATATTAAAATGCAATGAAACTTTATACAATAATTTATCTATATATAAATTTTATAGCAAATGATTTACATTTTAAAAAAATCATTTTAAAGTTCTTATTTACATTAAACTATTTTATTTAATTGAATTTATATCATTTTCAGATGGAGTCCATACAATATTCACTTGGGATGAAAATTGATATGATAATATAATACATTAATCTAAATATAAAAGGTGATGTAGATTGTGATTTTATCATCATGTGGGGCCCATTTCAACGCTACTGCACTGTTTACAGTACAATGGCGCTACATTTGAATATTTTTTTATATATCATAGTATAAACTAATTAAGGCCTGTAAATAATTTTAAAATAAAAATATGCTGCTAAAAGTGAAAATAATGAAAAAGAGCGTAATCAAATTTTTTAAAATAAATGATATTCGCTACTTTATTTTGAAGCTAACATAGTGAATTTAAAATAAAAAGTTTACTCGATTGCAATTCTCAACTTGTTTTTAATTTCAATCATCAACCTAAATTCAAAGGTCTAAATTTTCTAGGTCGACTTAAGATTGTAAAAACAGAACTCGAATTACTGTTAATGGCAGTTTTTTTAAAAATTCATTAGATTGATTGATCGACTTAACCCAACTTGACTTTCATCATACATAAATTTAACAAACTTCCATATGTATATATAAAACATGTTGGATTGATTGATCAACTCAACCCAGCTCGTTCATAACAGGATCCAAATGCGGATGGGAAACGTATGTATACGAATATGCTCGTATGCTACGAGTCAGCACACTCCTGTGACGAATTCAGAGAAAAAGCTGTCTTAGGCCTAAAATTCAAGCTATTTATGACAGTTAACTAGGATTAGGAAAGTAAGAATTGGAATCTGGTATGGAATATGGACGTGACAATTTTAAAGCTTGCAAATGGAAGGACTGAAACACACTCTAAAAATATATTTATTTTGTTTCAATTATTATTTTTATGGAATTATATCATTTCGCTTTTTATTTTACCTCAATTTTTTTCCTCAGTGTCGATAGACTAGAAATTGGATCACGTGTGGCATGAGATGCACACGGACGATTATTCACTGAAAATCTACAACTTGGGCGCATCTGTAAGGTGGTAAGCGTAAATATGGGTATGGGCCCAACTTTCGTTCCTTGATGGTTTTGTTGGGTTGATATACGATCCAACAGATGCATTGTTCACGAGTATCCTGTTTTGAATGGGCTCATTCAAGTTCCCGGGTGTATTCAGGGCCTAGGGCTCATATTGACTTTGCATTTTACATTTTAGGGCCTTTTATAGGAGTGCAACTTGGATGGAATACCCGCCGGTCGACCTATTCAGAACTCTGAAATGGATAAGGTAAGTTTCTATTTTTGCACATGTAGGATGGGGTAGGTTCAAAGTTGAAAAAAATAATTTAATTAGGATAGTATAGGTTCCAAAGTCCAAGTACTAAAAACTCACCTGAAAATCATATTAATATATTCTTTAAATATATTAAAACTTGTTTAATTTATCAATCATTTAGTAAATTTAATAAATATATTTCAAATGTTATGTTATTATCATCTTGATTTTATGTTTTTAAATAACATTTATAATAAAATTATAATTTTCAAATATAAGATAAAGATTATCTTAAAGAACTGATTTGGAACCGAATCTGAACCAATCAAATCTTAAAAATATAGTAGGGTATGTTCAGAACCAACTTTACTTAAAAAAGGATAGGGTAAGAGTTTTTGAGAATAAGATAAGGGTAGGGTTGACTCTCTACCGGACATACCTAATCCAAGTTTTACTCTTATTTTTAAATCATACATATTAAGATAGGTAGTTGACTTGATTCATAGTTTCGTTTGGTTAGACCTTTTGAAAGATGAAAATTTTCTATGTCATATTTATTTATCGTTAATCATGTTAAAATTTCATTATCATTTGTTTTTATATTTCTTAAATTCTCTCGTATATTTTAGGGATATTTCTGGTTACTTCGTCAACTGAAAAAATTGTACTAGCCAACAAGGGTAACTCGGTTTTATTTTAAATCTATGACTGCAAATCTTCAGATTTGCATGGAATGAAAATTTTACAAAAAAAATTCATTCATAAAAATAACAACCTGTTTTTCATTTATAATACAACTTTTCTCAATTTTAATACACAATAATACTTTAGCATTTTATACTCTCATCTTATTGTCATCCTATCCAAGATATAAATAATTAGTTTTGGCCTTGTATCCAAGTAGTTGAGATTTCGAACATGGTTGTAGAAGCTTTATGTTGGTCAGTTGAGGGAAGATGTAAGATAAAAATTGTAATGTAAACTAGGCATGAATTATAACAAAAAAAGATATTATAAACGGCTAGGCAGGTCACACAAAAGTGGAACCAAATAACCTCTTCAAAATTTTAGATTTTAATCATTAATGATATTAAATTTTATCGAAATCAATTATGCGCATCGGCCACATTTTTTGTTAGCATTAAACGATTTTATTATGTTGATATTGTACATTTATAAATTAGACTTATATACAACTACAAGAAAAGTACTTTTATAGAAATAGGACCGTAATAAGAAAAAAGTCATCAATAAAGGAAAACTCTGTTGTGCTAAATCTCTTGTAGATATAAATGCAACCAAGCCTAGTCTCCCTAACCTCGTAAAGAAGAGTCACAGACCCAAATTTGTCTAGAGTCTTATTTCTACCAAGTTGTTGTTTGCTTATGTAAGTCAATATGACTCCTTCTAATAAGGGTGCAATTAGGGTTAGGTAGGTCTAATTTAGGGTCATCCTTATTTTTATATTATTTTCAAAAATTCTTATCCTACTCTATTTTAAGTTGATTTGGTACTATGCACTCCCTGTCCTTTTTTTTAAAGGTCGTGATGATTCCAAATTCGGTTCTTTAAAATAATATTTATACTGTATTTGAAAACCATAATTTTATTGCAGGTTTTATTTAAAAACTTAAAATCAAGATGATAGTAATATAAGTTTTGGAATATATTTATTAAATTTACTAAAAAAATTGATAAATTAAACAAGTTTTTATATATTTAAAGAATATATTTATATATTTTATCACCAAAAATATTTTGTAAAATTAATATTAAACATATATTAATAATTCGTGTCGGTTGAGAAGTGTTGGGACCTTCAAACCTACCATGCTCTAATTGAACAGATATTTTTTTACTTAAAATTTAACATACGGTATAAAAATAAAACCTACTCTACTCAATTTAGAATAACCTATAGATCGATCCACGTTGCTTTTTTCCAAGTTGCACCCTGGCCTCAGGCATGTCTCGGAAGAAATGCCGCCCGCGGCTTTAACACATTATAGAGCAAGCCAATGGGGAATATGCCGCCCATTAGATCTGCGGCAACACTTTGACCTATTCACTCCCATGATGATAATACACTCAAGCCAGCAAGTTGCATTGAGATACGTCCTGAAAATGTCAGATTTTGCTAATAAAATTGTAGAGAATAATGATCATGATAGCTTGGGTTGTTAAACAAATATTCCGCTTATCTTATCTTAAAAAATTCATTTATACTAATTTTTTTATTTTTTCTTAATACACTTATTTATCTAAATATATTTAACATATAAATCAAGTTTTCTCATTTTTAGATATGTATATATTTTTTAAAAACTTTAAACATCTATGTGTATATATATATTTAAAATACTTTTATCTTTAAAATTTTTTTAAAAAATATGTACACATATAAAAAATGATAAAACTTAATTTATATACTAAATATACTTAGATGAATAAGTATACAAAGAAAAAAAGTAAAATTGTTATACATGTGTTTTTTGAGATGAACTAAATGAAATATTTGCTTAGCCCGAGCTGACAAGATCACTTAACTCCATCAATTATATAATCACATTAGATCCCACGGTGAACTCTGCATCAATTCCTACAATTTGATGCCTACAATGTGTGTGACCTAGCCCGTTCGACAGTAGAGCTTATAAAAGCAAATACTCAATAACTCTGAGAACTTTAGGACTAATACCACTACCGTTCCACTCTCTGTTATTTCTTTTTTGATTGGAAGATATTTACACACATCTCAATACATATTACATTGAAGGCTTGAGACATTCTTACAAATTTGAAGACACTTGCTCCACCAAATAATCGGAAAGACACAGCTTCCAACCACTAAACGGGAGACCACTGCTCCCACAACGAACCAGGAGACACTGCTCCTACTAAATCATTTTTTCGTCGTCTCGGGGAATCAATCCCACGACCACAGCGCGGCCCGGTACCCACGGCAGTAGCGCTGACCAACCGAGCTCGGTTGGTTCTCTCTGTTATTTCTTAGTGCTTGTTTACTCTCTCGATCCTCGTGAAGCATTGTCTACCATCCCTGTTTGTTATGATGGTTTGAGAGATCCACTCGTTATCTGGTTGACCAAACATAATAGAATTTAGAGTTTTTAAGGAGAAAATTCGTTTTATGTTTATAACATATGCCCTAAATTCCTTACATATTTATAATATTTTACAAATTTCTATTATACTCAGCAATATTTCACCAGAAATTCTTTTTTATGCGCATGTCATAACTGTTATTTATTTATCGAAAAACAATGTTGTCGATTTAAAAATTTTTAATTAAGATAATTCAACTCTAGTATGACTAAATTAATGATAATAAATTATTAATATGTGATATTAAATTATTCAATAGTCATATTAAAATTGAATCATTTTAAATAAAAAATTTAAAGGGGATAAATTATCTTTCCAATTGGATAGACAATGGTTGTATTGATTTAAGGTGAACTTTTATAGGAACAAAAGTAATTTGTGAAACTTTGTGGGTATAATGAAATTACGTGCATATGTTGTTGCCATAAAATGAATTCTACCTTTTCTAATCCACTAACTTATTTTTATGACTTATTTAACGTGTTTAAATAAAAAAATTAGTCATGAATTGAGTTTGTTTAATATGTCAACTCCATTATCCATCTTATTGAATTCATCAACTCATATAAACCGTTTACAACCCATAAGGTAAAAGAATTAATAATTGTATTGATATTTACTTTAAAATTTATGCATAATTATTAGTAATGAAACTAATATTTCTATAAAAAAATAAACATGAAATTATTTATTGAAATTCATGGAAATCACTAGCACTAGAAGCCTTTATTAATGGTTTATGATGACATTTTAAATAGTTTATCAATTTTATTTTTTTATTATTCAACTTAATTTCTACCTATTTTGCTAACTTGTCAGCAACTTGCGGCTTAATTCTTTTATATTAAACACATCAGGGTTAAGATAATTAAGATTTAAGTTTTTATAAATAACTATAAAGATATTTTAGTTAAAATTTTCTAAATGAGTTAAGGTTAACTTCAACCTTATACTCCTAACATCTAAACAATAGTTATATGAGATTTTAGGTAGGGGTGCAACTTGGATTGGTTCATTTCTGGTAGTAGTTTACCTTATTCATATCTTATTTTCAAAAAGTCGAACTTACCCGCTTATAGAGTCAGCTCTTATTATACGCTACCTTACCCATTACCCATAGTGTTCGTTCCAATTCCAATTCTAAATTGGTTCCTACAATAAGTAATATTCATTTACATTTTAGACTTATAGTTTCTAATTAATTCATTTTGTTGTTGTTTACGTCTATTTTCACATTCTTTGTGACAACGTTATTCATATTAATAATTATATTAACATCGTTATCCGCATTCATGATTTAACTATCCATCATCACAAATACAAATCCCATACAATTTATAAACAAATAAATAATAAAATCAAAACAACAATAATTTATTGGTGAATGAGAAATAAAAATTATTATGAATTTATTCATATATACGCATTTATAATTATTTATGTACCATTCCATGTCGATTTCGGATGCCCAGCGTATGCACGCTACCCTTACCCTGTTAAAGATATTGGATAATGGTTTTTACCTTACCTATATTCATGGGTAAAATTTTCTACCTTAATATACCAAATCTAAAGGTTGGGTCGATGGACACTCATGACACCCTACCTAAGTTACATTTCTCATTTTAGGAGTATAAATAGGTGTGTAACTCACATTCAATTCTCTTATTTAATTAGCCAAACTGACACCACTCACATGGTGAGTATTGTAGCACAATAGGCATTGGTTCTTGGTTCAAACCCCACATATGAAAAATATAATGGGAGAAGTGTGTCTTCTTAAAAAACAGATGAGAGTAATGTATTTCTCCTAAAAATTGGGTAAATTTCATATATACTCATGAATTTTACCTCGAATTCCATTCATACCCATAAATTTAAAAAAATTCATCTCATACTTAGGAATTTTCTTCCTAATTTTACTTATATCAACGCCTTTAAAGATCCATTAAATTAACTATTAGCCCCTTTGTAAAATAATGAATATACACAAGATCTAATATAATTTAAAGTTGTTTTGTTTGAAGTTAAAGATTCATTTTCAAATAATATATGATTTTATAATTGTAAAATTACTAGAAATTCATTATGATAAAAAATTTTAGCTATAAAATCATAGTTATAAATGCACATATTTTTTATTTTTCGAATAGTTATTGGTCTATTTAACAATTCCCTAATAGAATAGATATAAGCAGAATTAAGATGAAAATTTATGAATATAAAAGAAATTTTTAAAAACTCATTAGTATAAGTAAAATTAGGAATAAAATTCTTAAGTATATAAGGAATTCGCCCCTAAAAATGGGTAAAAATATCTCAGGAGCTTCATTATAATAGAAATTAAGATGGTTGTAAGTATATATATTAAAAAAATTCGCGTACTCGATTTTTAATAGTAATTGCGTTAATTTCTAAGAAATTAGGTAAACAATGTCTTGGGTTTGAAACGGAAGGGGTGCGAATCGGGGTCGGGAAACCCGCTTTGAATAATAGATTAATATTGTAAATGCATTAATATTAGACAGGAATTCTCGTATATAACCGATTACATGTTGGAATAGATTGCTTTTTATTTTTTTTTATTTTTTGAAAGCCAGAACTCAAATTCAATTCACACATCGTATTTTTATTTCTCGATATTCGTATGAAATAAAAAATTATGTTAATGGAATATATATACTCTATACCAAGTATGAATGCATAAGATTTTTATATATTTTAAATATTATTAAGTTTAAAAATTTTCAATTCATTTACTTTTTAATACATTAATGTATTTAAGAAGTGAAAAAACTTTTGTAAGAAAAAATTTTAATGTAAAAATTTTTTAAATGAAAAAGTGATATAATATAATAGGAATAATGATGATTAATAAAGAAAATAAAATTAAAATAAATATATTAATTGTATAAATAATTTTATAAAAATAATTAAAAGATAAGATTAAATGTACAGAAAGAAGTAAGAAACGATTAAAAATAATATAATTACGGAAAACGAAAAGTTTTGAATTTATCTAGATATACTCGTAAACTAATTAATAATTTTGAACATAATGGAAGGTATGGATTTTTTTAAAAAAAATTTCAAAAATAGAGTTTATGATACACAAACCGGTGGTACTGGAGACTTCTCAATATTTAATATATCGGCAAAAATCTCCACGCGCTAATTTCTTTTCCCCTTTCTTCCATCTCAACGCCGTTTCCTGAGTTTCCTCCCTCTTCGATCGCAGCCCATCCCTCGCGCTTTCCATCCGGCCGTCTCCTTCTCTCCCGAGTCCCGTGGGAGCACCTCCCTCTCTCCCATCGTCTCACTAATCGCTGCTCCCCTCTCCATCGCCGCTGCATCGTTTTCTCTCTCGCTCTCGCGGCCATCCCCTTCCCTTCCGGCCTGCCATCTCTCCGCTGCCGGCATTTCTTTGCTAACGCATCTCAGATTCCGACCGTCCCTCTTTCAACAGCTTATCTTCGACCTGTTTGTCTCCGGCAACGTGCTCCTGCTTGAAGCGAAGGTCTGCATTCTGCAATATGCATGATGAATTTTCATTATTATTCTATAAATTTTAAAATCCTTTAACAGTTGTACCCCTTTTATATATTTTCGTCATGTCAATTTGATCAGTTGAATTTTTGAGAAATATGACAATGTTTACCGTTTGAGTAACTGATTTTTGGGAAATATTACAATGTTGTTGTTGGTTGAAATTTCGATTAATTAGTTTTGTCTTGTTAAATTATATTATACAATTCACACACACTTGTTGTTGGCATTTTTGTTGAAATTGTTTCTATGAATGTTTGTTGGATCTGCCTTCTGCCAATATGATTATTTCCAGGTGTGAATTTAGGTAAAAATGTTTCTTACGTTGAATAGCATATTGTTTCAATAATTTGATTGAACTATTAACCAAATTTCCAACCTGGATCGGAATGATTTTTATTGGTTATTTTTGGGTTGTGTTGAGTTTTGAAAAATAGGGTGGGAGGTAAGGTTGGGTTTAGGTTTTACAAATAAGATAGGGGTTGAGAAGACCCCAAACCGAGTCAACTTGACCCAAGTTTGGATAATGATTTTCACATGCCAAGCCTGAGGAAAGTGATAATCAACAACTAGTCAACTACCGTGTGGATCCTTTTTGCACTTTGAATAGACTGCATCAGCCTTCAGGAATCCCAGCACCCAACCAATGAGAGCAATGAGAAATTTCTTACCAACTCCACCCCATCAGTATTGCAATGGGACCCAATAATCATTCCCTAGGAAGTATATTTTGAAAAGAATGGATATGTGAACTATGATTTCATATTCAAACTAATCAAATTCCAATTTAAGCCATCACACCTTAAGTTAAACCATTGCATTTTTTAACTCAATGATCAAACACCCAAAAGCTTAAAAGCATATGTAAAGGTGAAAATGTGGTAGAGAGTACTTCCTAGGACAGTCTCTCACCTATAAGCCTTATCTGAAATTTTGAATTATAGAATCCCTAAACACATTTCAAGCCTATTTGGAATCACCAAATGGAATGAGATTCGGATGACTGGTTGTTATGCATAGAGAAATGAGAAATTATACTGGGAATGAGCAAAGTAATATTGAAAATGGAAAATATAGGGTTGTTGTGTATTGAGAAATGATAGATTGTATAATATTTAATTAGTGCCCATGTATCCTATAAATCCATATGTCAGTCTTATGGTAATAATGTAATATTCCATATGGTTGATATTGTGTAATTATTTTTCTGTAATATCTCATATTTCACACTAACATACAAAAGCAGATTGATTTAGCCCTAACCCGCATTAACCTGCTTTTAAAGGTCCAACACAGGTTGTGCAACTTGTTTTTTAAAAATTTCTAGCCCAATTCTATTATAAATGAAGTTTCGTCTGAAATGACCCTATTTACATCCCTAGCTCACGTCATTTTCGACCTCACCAAGATTATATAAATGGAATTATGATAATTTGTTATACAAATTTATTTATTTTTTGGTTCAATAATATTTATTTGAACAAATCAGGAAATCTGGTTATTATTATATAAGTAAAAATTTAATAAATTTTACATGTTTTAGCTAATGGCGGAGGACTTGGCATCCTCAAAATGTGGTTGCCACGTGTTTCTCGCAACCGTGGTTTCATAGGCTGACTCCGTTACAGGCTTCACAGGTAGTAATCTGCTGTTGTGACCCCCATTTGCACTTCCAAAATTTTGCCTGCCATGCAATTACTCGTTCATTTCCCACTTTGGAGATCAACAAAGTTGGGACAGAGGAAACCCAAACCCTGGCTTTTCTCTTGCTCTCCTTACCATTTTCTAGCCATCCTTTCGTATGACATTGCCAACAAATGGTCTTTTCTATCTCTGCCTTCTTTGCCTTTTTCCTTGATCATTGCTCTATTTTTGTTGCCTAGATTTCTGGATGGATCTTTTAGTCTCTGCCTTTTCATGTCTATGCTGTGGGGATTTGAGATTGAGGACTCTGGGTTCAGAGATTCAGACACTGCAATAAATCCATAAATCTAAGACTTTTTTGGTTTCAGCTGCGGTGAGATGTACTTTTTTTGTTAGTTTAGATTTTTTTTAAATGGTAACTTCACTAGTTTCCAAATCATAGTGTAGATGGAAAAAAAGAGAGATTTTTAATTCTCTGCACTGCACTATCCAAGGATGTAGAACTAGTACTAAATATAGTCATTTGAAGGTTTCATTTGTAAGACATTTATTTATTCATAAGCCCTTGATGACTTAGAAGCTCTCTAAGTATCTAACAGAGTCAGGCCTAGAGTTTCTAATTCCTTACATCCCACTGCCAACTAAATGTATTTAGGGATTCCACAATTGAAGATTTTAGATGGAGCTTACAAGAGAGAGGCAGTCACAGGAAATGCTCTTTGCCACTTTTTCACCTTTACATTTGCTTTTGAGTGTTTGTGTGTTTGAGTATTCTGTTAAAAATGCAATGGTTTACTTAAGATGTGGTTGCTTAAATTGCATTTTGATCAATTTGAATCTGAAATCATATCACGTATCCATTCTTCTCAAAATCTATTTCCTAGGGAATGATTGTCTTTAAGTGTCGATGGGGTGGAGTTGGTACAGACAATTTTTATCGGTCTTATTGGTTGGGTGGTTGTGAAGGCTGATGTAGTGAATTCAAATTGCAAAAAGGATCCACACGGTTGTTAACTATTAGTTTGGTTATCACTTTCCTCTGTCTTTGCATGTGAAAATCACTGCTGAACTTTTTAAATAAGTGAGAATTTGGATTTTTTTTTTTTTTTTTTTTTAGGGGTCCAGCTGAACATAACAATTGATTTTAATTTCTAGGATAGACTTGTACTTAAATGTTCTATGCTTTCCTTGTCATTCTGGTTTCGTTTTTGTGATGCTTTTGTATGGAATTTTTGCCATGCCGATCTTACTTCTATTTGTTTTAGCCCAGTCACGCTATATCAACATATCATTGCTTGCTATTGTCACAACCTGTTCTTATCATTTATCATTGCTTGCAATTCTCACCTGTTCCTATCATCCTTGTTAAAGTTTAAATTGCAACATTGTTTGTATTTGGCTTCACTCGATGTCCTCCTTTGACACCATACATCTGTTAAAAATCAGGCAGCTTAACTGTTTTGCTTTGACAGGATTTGAATTCTTGTTTTCCATCTCTCCTCTCTCATACACACAATTATTGTTCAAGCTAGTTCCTTCTGCCTCTCTCTCATTCTTTATTTTTCTCTCTGTTTGATGGATCCTTGATGCTATTGTCAATCATATTGCAGCAATGTATGATAATTTGGGAAGCCAGCCTGGGCTACCAAGACCTCCTTTAAATCCTCAAGCAAATCCCTTTGGAAATACCTTCTATGGTGCTGGTTCAGGATTCATCCGAGGTGGGCTGGGTGCTTATGGAGAGAAGATTCTTGGATCAAGCTCTGAGTATGTACAAAGCAATGTATGTGCCTTTGACATTCTCGCTGAGGACAAAACTCCAGAGTGATTCTCCTGCAATGAATTTTGTTAGAGAAACTTCTGCTTAGCTCATATGCATACATACAATTTAATAACTCAGGAAAATGTGGGGCATGGTTTTGTGGTTTATATTACTTGTTTTCAATTATGTGCTATGCATCTGAAAGTTGAACAATCTGCTCTCAGTATCACTGCCCCCTTTGTGCACAGCGCAAACATTTAGAATCCTCATCAACGTTCATCTATATTTGAGGCTTCTAGCTTGAATGAGCAAGTGGCAAAGCTTTTGACTGATTTTGTTATCATGTTAACATCATGAAATCTTGTCAACAGATCAGTCGATATTTTTCAGATCCTCAATACTATTTTCAAGTTAATGAGCAATATGTGAGGAACAAGCTGAAGGTTATCTTATTTCCATTCCTACACAGGGTAAATCACTGGACCTTTTTTTTGGATTAGTTCTGGACTGTTTCTACCATATAATAAATCTCAAGAAATGCTATTGATTCTCCAGCTTTACCTGTGACTTTGTACAGGGACACTGGACAAGGATAACTGAGCCAGTTGGGGGCAGGCTCTCTTACAAGCCTCCAATCTATGATATCAATGCTCCAGATTTGTACATTCCCTTCATGTCATTTGGCACCTATGTGGTTCTTGCAGGCTTTGCTTTGGGTCTTCTTGGCAAGTGAGATTCAAATCTAATTGAGAATATAACTTTTTCTATTCCTTCAGGAATTAGTTTCATTGCATTGGATGTTTGTGTCAAGCTGTTGCTTGCATCCTCTAATGTGAGGCCACTTTCCATTGATCCTGGATACACGGATTGTTTTCGGTCTTGCTGTGCTAAAAAAGATTTGGCTACTTTCTTGTAGTCTTACTGGATTTTTCCCATTCCTGGTTCCATCAAACTGTACTGGGATCAAAATGTTAGCACGACTGCTATGGACTATGCCAAGAGTTTGTAATCCTTAATGAGGATCGGGGAATTACAAAGTCAGTGTGGACAAGCTTATTAGGTTGATACACAAATCTGCATGCATAGTACTGTGGTCTTCTGATATGAATTGTTAATATGAGATGCAAGGCTGTGCTGCATAAGGATGCAGCTTGTATTGGGTTCATCCCTGATGCAACCAACCCAATTTTATTTTTGTTAATTTTGGGTGGAGATGCAAGGCTTTTTATTTGACTCATTTTCTTTCTCGAGGACAGACCCAGTGTCTGTGGAAGCTCTCTGATTTCCTGTTCAAGATTAGGCATGTCTCTAGTACATGGGTCGGATTATTAACTCTTGTCTGCTCATTATGATTGTCATGCAAAGGGAGCAGCAACCATTTAAATCTAACCGAAAGAAAAATCCAACCTTCCTTATACCCTGATCTTACTCTTATTTTTCTGCAGATTTAGTCCAGAGGCTTTGAGCCTACAGTTTTCAAAAGGATTGCTTGGCTGGTTTTTGCAAGTCGCGTTGCTGAAAGTGTTGCTGTACTCACTAGGGAGTGGGGAGGCCCCATTACTGGACATTGTCTCATATGGTGGCTATGCTTTCGCGGGCATGTCACTTGCTGTTTTGGCAGGCATCTTTTCAAGCTACGCTTATTATGGTCTGACGCTGTGGCTTTGCATATGCATGGGTGTGTTCTTAGTGAAGACCATGAAGAGGGTTCTGTTTGCAGAAGTTAGGAGTTATGAGAAGCACTCAAGCAGACACCACTATCTTTTGCTATTCATGGCTGTTGCCCAATTCCCGCTCTTCTTTTGGCTCGGCAGTGTGGGTTCATAACCTGTGATCGTGTGTATTTTAAAACCTTCTATTCTACAGCATTGCCAATGTGGCTAGACCCTAATCATGCTTTAGCTTTACTCGTTTTTGCCTGTTTTGATAGACTGTAAAATCACAAGATGCTTTCACTTCACAGCTAAAATGTGGGCACCAAGTCAAGGGTTGAGATGGTCCCATGAATTTGTTGTTGTTGATTTACTCGTTGAAATGGAGATTAATATACACAGTGTAGTGCATTCATCAGTTGAATTTTTGTTAGCGTTGTACGCCATACTTTTATTGTGTGATTGATGTCTTTCTGACTCTGGAAAATGTGCCTGCGTAGTCTTTTGTTCTTACTGGAGCCTATGCTTCTGGATTTTCCAAAAGAGCTGACCTATGCATATTATATCAGAACAAGCATTCTTTTCTCGCTAGCTAAGTTGCATTTGTTGATACTGTGTTTGATTGGATTGATTTTTCGTTATCATTTGTTGCAAGTTTCTTCTCACGTTCTATAGGCTCCATTTTACCTCTTTGAATTATGGGGCGCCCCTGTGGTGAAGAAACTCTAGCCACAGTAGATTCTAACATGGTATAACTGTATAAATTTGCACGCGCGAGTCTTGCCAGGTTGAAACTTGAAACTGCGTGAAGCTCCCAGTTTTTTGATGCAATTGATCACGACAAATATCATTAATTGATTCATCAGCAACCAAAAAAAAAAAAAAGCAAAGCACATGATCCTTATAATCATAAAGTAATTATGCGTTGGAGTCAATCTTTAATTTATGGTTTGTTTTGGTGCAGTGATTACAATGTAATAGAAATTTCATCGAATAACATCCTACATTTGCCTCTTAAATCCTAGTGGGTCGAAGTTTCTAAGATAGGACTAAAACACACCCATGATGTTGCATATCTGAAACGAGTTCTAAAAAGTACCTTTATGCTTGTAGGCTGACATATTGACAAAGCTCATTCCAAGAATGAAACTATTCTTGTCAAGGTAGGACATGGCCGTGAATAGTTGTGTGACTAATTTCGTGGTAAATTGACACAGCTAAACTTTTGCTGCAGCATATTTAGGAAAAGTACCTGAAGATGGCCATTCTGAAATGGTTTGCATCCACCCCTCTTTAATTTCCTTTGGGGAAAAGGCTTGCTTGACCGTCTTTACTCTGCTGAACCTCCCAGAGCAGATTGGATCTTTGGTCATCCAAATTATGTTCCTGTGAATTTTGATCATTCCTACTTCTCTATCCCCAATCTAAACACATCCTACCATACCTATTTCCCAAAAGGATTCCAAGATTCGATGATGACCCACAATCTGGACAATGAGGTCGTTAAGACCATTTTGGGGCTCTTTAATGGGGATAAAAAACTGTTCATATTTGTTAGATCTCAACCATATCTAGAACCCGAAACCTTAACTTCTTAAAATAGTCATTTCTTTTCTTGAGAAAGAATCAAAGCAATGAGGAGGTTTATTTACTCATTTATTTATTTTATTTTTGGGTACCCTCGTGGGTGGACCATCTGAGAAGACAATGACTTGTGCCAAAAAAAAGGTCTGAAAGAATGGCAGAAGAAAGTGAAAACTGTAATCCACCCAGTGATGTTGGTGGCCAGTGTGCTGGACCCATGTTAGGAAGATGACCTGACAAAAAAAGTACTAGAAGAACAATGGGAGCTCTTGTGGTGCAACAGTTTGATCATGAATAATGACAGAACAACACATTCAATCTATTAACGATGATGCAAATCACTGATCTAATCATCCATGAAGGTGATTACCATTCAAACTTTCCCATGATTTAAATCACACAAACATTGGATTTTTCAATTAATAAATCATACAGCGTCATTGACAGTTTGCTCGTGCAACACAAGAAAGCTGCAACAAACCGGAAATTATCCCATGGTAGATGTTTGCAGGTATGGAAAACATGGATAGAGGGTGTGTGATTGATGGGTAAGCTAACAGGTGTTGTCTTTGGGGTAATGGTTGCACACAAAGTTCCAGTCCTACCGCTTGCACTCAGAATGATTTGAGGAGGGTAGACGACCACCTTCACGTGCCCTTCTCCTTCTCTTGCATACACCCCCATCATTGCAGGGCCTTCGCTTAGGGCAGATGTATAGAGACCCATCTCCATCTGGACTTCAACCAAATAAAGAAAGAAAAAAGAAAAGAAAAAGTTGGATTTTGATGTTTTCTCGCGGGGATATAAAGATGCCATTCAACCCTTTTCACATACGTAAGTGGCGATTAGTGGAAGAATCAGACCACTCGCTTAAATGATGGCAACATGGTTATATTTGGAGATTCTCAAATTCTTAGCAATGTTTATTTATTTAGATGGAGAGGTAAGGTAAAGAAACAAATGCATATTCCCCTTTTTTGTTTGCAATAGGTGAGAAACAACCTTGATTTCTCGGGTAAACCTTAGATGGTGATGACTACCCACGACCTGCACCAATGGCTTAGTTTTCCCATCCAACTGCACGCTAACCCAAGTTAATCCTCCACATTTTTTTTCTTTATTAATTTTCGTGTGGGGTGGACCACTCATCATTTCTTGTCCATTTGTGTTTGTTGGTTTACATCTTTCCTATTGTGACTTGATATAAGAAGTTAAAGCTATAAAAAGGAGGAGAATATCTTTAATTAATAAGATAAAATCTCAAGTGCGGGATAATTTTCATTTCATCAAGGAATTTGTCAGGTTGTAATAAAAATAGAGAATGACTTTATAGGTTTAAGAAAAATCAAAATCGCGGATTGAACTGCATCCCAAGGAACAGCGTCATAACTAAGAAAAATGAGCTGAGACCGCAGGCGAAGTGGAAAGAGATTTCGGCTTTTCTTTTTCTTATGGATTTCTTATCCCCTGTTTGCTGCGTTTTTGAATTTGAGGTAGAAGCGTTGAAACTGAGGCTTTGCTCGAAAAGAAATGAAATGCGCAGATAAGCATTGCAATTTCCACCAACCATGTAAACAGTTTCAGTTGAGAGATCTCAAATTGATTGGGAGTCTTTATCAAATGTAACCACAAAATCAATACAGGGCCAAGCTACCTCTGCAACTGCAAGCAAAAAACTATTACTGGATAACGGCGATATACACGATTACTCGCAGGCCATATCCACATGGATGAGCTTTGGTAGAAGATTGATGCAGGATCTCTGTCATATTGGGAGGAGACATGCCCAGCGATTTTTTTTTTTTTTTTTTGTTACCCCAAGGTCCGACCTTAGGCCAGTCTACCACATTCCACGCCAGTTCAGACATACGATTTCACATCCCATTCTTCATTGATTTACAAATCAACGTCAGTGTAGGCAGGGTTCCTTATCCTTATGGAAGTGATGGGGATTTTTCGAATAAGAAGATAGAAAGAAATGGCGATAAAATAAAAAGTTATGGAGATGAGAAGATAGAAAATGATTACTGAGAATTGAATCCATAGTAATTAAGAAAAAAGGAATATTATTGGAGTTAATAAATATCTCATCAATAAAAGAAAAATTATAAAAAAAGCCATTATCAAACACACTTGTGGTCCTTATTATTCAAGCACTCTCTTTAGGTCTATTTCTTCCCAACAAGAGAAAATGCTCACAGCCATCAAGACCTAAGTATGATTCACTGCAAAAAGGGACGATGATAGCAACATACCCACACATCAACAGTCCAAGTCAAAAATCACGAGCCAATGCCATATTCAGCCTTCCCCACACAAATTCCCCTTTAACAAGGTCAAGATCGAAGGCTAAGTCACGATTTCTATTTTTTTTTTTTCTTTAAAAAAACGGCATCAATCAAATCAAAACTAGAGAGCCAGCTTGATTCCTTTCATGCCCCCCAAAAAAAAAAAAATACAAACACATGGCAAGGCACAATCCAATAAAAAAAAAAAATTCACTATAAGCTTTTCTGTTACAAAATATATTAATTAATGTCTATCCGAAGCCTTAAAAAATCCCTTTTCCAACATTTTCCCGTACAGCAAAAAGACAGGGACATATGAACAAGAACAACCATCGTCTGTTAAAATCAACACAAGACAGGAAAGTAAGGCCTAGATAAGTCTGTTGTTGAGTGATAGTTGACCACGATTTCTGAAAATGATGATGGGGCAGATCATCGCAAGCATGCATAATCCAGATGGTCCATCGATCGGTCAAGGAGGACAGGCCAGGAAGTAGCATCTATACATGGGGGACCGTCCAAAGCAGAGTTTTGGGGAAGTGGGACCGTTAGGATTGCATAAGATCTGATTGAAATACCCATAATTATTTCCATTCAACGGTCTAGATTCTTCCATGAGGATCATAAGCCCATCGTTTCCGGATAGTTGGTCAAACATCACCACCAAGTCCATCTCATGCCACGCGAAAAGAAATTGCAAAAGAAGAAGAAACAACGTTGCTTGTTTAGTACGCTGCGTGACTACCCGAATTCGTAGTCGTCCATCGGGTACCCTGCACCCCAAATCCCGCCTCCTTTGGAAAACCAAACCAAGAAGATGGTAAAAAGGGAGCCCAAATCCTCGATTGATCTGTTGTTCTCATTTTTCAGCCTCGAATTCCTTCCCCCTCGACAGGTCTTTTTTGGGCATTTCGTCAGCAACATTCCGGGCACCTAATCAAGCCGTTCTCGTTGCATAGAGAACAGCTCCTGAATCCACCCTTGTCCGAATAGCACTTATGGCTGCCGCTGCAGCTGGTACAGAGCAAGAACCTGGAGCCGCCGCACACCCCGCAGACGCCGAGGGCGATCTTCGGGAACCCGTCCACGATTTTCTTCAGCTCCCCAGTCTCGTGCAGCATCCGGATCTCGTCCGCCCCGCCAATGTACTTGCCGCCGACGAACACCCGCGGTAGCGGGAGGCAATTCTTCCCTAGGATGGCCTTGAGCTCGTGGAGGAACCGTACGTCCATGGCAAGATCTCGCTCGTCGATGGAGACTCGGAAGCCGCGGAGGATTGAGCGGACGGTCTTGCAGTCCTCGAAGGTGGACCGCACGACGCGGAGGCTGGTGAAGTAGACGACGATGCGGGTGGAATCGGGGTGGACGGCAGCGGCGTTAGCGGCGGCGGCGTTAGCGGTGGCAGTGGCGGTGGCGGTGGCGTTGGCGTTGGCGTTGGCGTTGGCGGTGGCGGTGGCGGTGGCGTCGGAAGGGGAAGGGGACAGGATAGAATTCCAGGTTCGAAGGGTGGAGGCGGCGATGCGGACGCGGTGGAAGACGGAGGGGGATTTCTTGAGGTGGGGAGTGGGCTTCTGATCGGGAAGGTGGGAGGGGAAGTCGGAATCGTCTTGGCAGAGAGACTGGATGTCTTTGAAGGTGGAAAAGGAGAATGAGGAAGATCGAGAGGGAGTGGTAGGCTGGAGAGGGGATTTTCTCCACCACATGAGGAAAGGAGATGGGGATTCCAAGGAATGGAATGGGATGAAACGGGCTTTTCTTTCCCCCCCTAATTCCTGTTTTTCGGAGAGGAGAGAGAGAGATGTAATTTGGTTGAAATTGAGAACGGGGGGAAGAGAAGGCGAGGGAGAGTTGGAGGAGCTGCAAAAGCGGGATCGCGGCAGCCTTGCATGTGGTTTTCGGCTTTTTTAGAGAGAGAACAAACGAGGGAGACGGACAATGGATTGCACTTGCACGCGCGGCGGGAGGAGGACCCCGGCCTCCCGATGCGGATGCATTTGCCTTCCGCAGAGACGGATCTGGACCGTCCATCATCTCAGCATCTCATATCTTCAGTCCTCCGCAATGGCGGATATCAACACCAATTTCAGGTGGGCCCCACCCGCCCATGCATGTGAGAATGTTGGATGAGATGAAACTGAGACCGGGCGACTGTTTTTGGTGATTTTTGTTGGGGTTTGTTGGGCGAGGTTGGTGCATTCCACACGAATGAGCTTGACGCGGGTATTTATACGTGTAAGAAATGATCAACTCGTTTTCGTGCGGTTTCAAGCTTTCAGCTATTGCTGCTTAGAGAGACTTTTGGGTTTGTGATGCTACATTGTATGGGGGAGATAAACAATGAACATATTTTTCTGTTTGCCTTTTCTAATCATGACCATTGTTATCCATCTGTTAAGAGGTCGAAAAGTTCTATTTTGCATGTTTCGTTCAAATCGAATGTTCTATACATTTTCAATGTATATACCCCTAGAAACATGTCTATGTGATGGTATGTTGCATTTTTTGTGCAAACTATTATACACATCGAGCTCAAATGGACGGTGTAAGTTTTATTATCTTTATTTAATGGGGTAATGGGTGGTTGACATTTGCAATCTTACTCGTCACGGTTCTATTTCTGATTGATTTCTTAATCAAAAACTTAAGATAGGAGCAAAAATACACCATATATAGCATTCATGAGATCATGATCTCTCCCAAAAAAAAAAAAAAAAAAAAAAGGATTTGGATCTTAATCGTTTCAACTAATGAGAAGAGACTAAATATGGAGACGACTAAACTTGGGGGATATGCCTTTTTTTCATTTGGGAAACACATGAATAATCCATCTATACATACAGATGTCTGATTGTGGAAAATGGTAAAGCGGGGTAGGAGGGAGAAGCTAATTCCATTCCAGAAAAAGGGATCTGACAAGCAATCCTAGAATGGGTTACAATTATTTGTGGTCTGCCAAGGGGTCTGAGACAGCGTGCAACTTTTCCGCTGTTAAGGCCTGTCTCTGAAGCATCTCTAGACGTGCAGCAGTGTCAGTGGGGATAGGGTTGGTTGAGTGCTTCCTTTCATTACAAGGCAGTATTTGACATGTGTATTCTAATTAATTTCTTTGGAGACATGACACGGTTAGGGTTTCATTTCACTGAAAGCTATTAAACCTAATTAACAGGTTCATCTAAACTTCTTTGCCAGAATTCGTACCGCGTTCCTTGTTAGATCCCCCAGGGGACATATTGCTCCAATAAAATGAATCTATCAAATAAAACTATATAATAATGATTACGAGCAGAAAAAATAAGAAAAATAAATTTCAAATACATGAGGGAGGGTCTCTTGTATCCAAGATTATTGGGATCAAATTTTAAAAATGAATTCATTTGATAGCTTTTAGATCATCCAAATTAAGTTGATCAAGTCAATCATATTGACAAGAACAATGATGGTGAATGTGATGGGTTAGCAGGTACCGGATAGGTATGGTTGAAAATTAATCGCTAAGCTAATTAAGGAGTTGTTTGAATAGATGTAAATGGAATAGAACGAGGGAGAATGTAAAAGTAACAATATTATTAATTAATTATTATTATTATAAAAAATATTAATATTTAATCATTCTACTTTTTATTTTTATTACAATGATTTAATATTTTTCTCATATCTTTTGATATAATTACTTTATTTATTTACGTTTTACTTTTATCCTATCCATTTCATTTTTTTCCATTCCCAACATTTATACCTGTATAGTATATTTTCACACATTTCATAATTAAATTTGGAACGTGAAGTTATTAAAACTCCACATTACAAGAACGCATTCCTTCCTCCGATCGCCATAATCTCCTCAACATCGAACGACAATTGATGTTCAAACTAAAAGCAAGCAGAAAAAAAATTTCCACATAAAGAAGGATTGAATTGAAAATCAAATATATAGATGAAATGGTGAGGGTAACTTGCAAATATACTGACTTACTTTAATTAAAATTACAAAGAGACCAATGTCGTTTAGAAATTGTAAATAACCCCCACGTATTTTACCTATACTTGCAAATAACCCCTACGCCGCTATAACATCGTCACGTTACGGGTATATTTGCAAAAAATATAAACTATGTGAGTGTATTTATAATTTCAAAAATTAAATGGTATATTTAATTCTTGCAAATAACCTCCACATGGTCTAATCATAATTATAAATAACTATTATTTTATAACAAATATAATAATGACATCATAACCGAGCGGGAGTTATTTGCAATTATGGTTAAACTATATAAGGTTATTTGTAATTTTTAAAGCTATGTGAGTATAATTGCAATTTTAATTGAACAAGATAGGCATATTTGTAAATTACCTGAAACGGTGACTTGAATATGGCAGTGAATTACGTAGATCGCATGAACTTTGAATCATATTCTCATAAAAAGTTTTAAGCTATATACTTGAGTGAATCTATATACAAACTGCTATTCCACATAATTAGTCATGCGACATTAATTTCCATGGCCCGATATGTATGAGTAATTCCCAGATATAAAGAATAAAAATTGCTGCTAATGACCCAGGATGATTAGTGCATGACGATTGACAAATTTTAATATCATTATTCGGTTTAAAATTTTGTTGATGGTCTTTTTCAGGTAAGGGTGATTTATTAACAATTGAACAGCGGTTATCTACATGCTGAGCGGTTATCTACATGCTGACAACGTTGTTTAAATAAAAATGATTTTGTTAACTAAAGCTAATCTGTTTAGACCATTTCAAAAAATTTATTTAAAATATTTTTTAATTTTTTCTTTAATACTTGTTTATCTAAGTGTATTTAACCCATAAAACCAAGTTTTACCTTGTTTATAAGTGTATATATTTTTTAAATTCCAGAGCCATCGGAATTGATCATAATTCTCTTTATTGGTAATGTTTGATACTTTTCCTAACAATTTATATTAATTAGATATTGAAAATAGACAATAAAACATTTTGAATTAAATGAATTATTTTGCAAGCATGACCTTACCTTACGGGTCAAGGGGCGCAACCTTGTGAGCTCACATGGCAATGCACATTTTTAATTGCGTTTCTGCGGTTGGTGAAGCAAAGAGAAATTTGTAGGCGGTGACGAAAAAGGCAGAAGCCATATGATCGACGGACCTATTTTGTGGGATTACCGGCTAACCGAGTCCGGGTTCAGGCTTATTATTAGCCTCATCCATTTATTCAGATTTTTTGATCTATTAATCCATTTATATGACTCATTTTGAATTAGTCATGAGTTAAGCTAATCTAACCTCCAACCCAATCATACAACCCACTTAACCCACAAACCTATTTAAACCATCTGGAACCTCTCAAGTGAGAGAATTAACATTTTTATGTTTATTTTATCAGCTAGGCATAATTATTATTAATGAAACCAACATTTTAATTAAAAATAAATATAAAACGTTATCTTTTAAATTCAAATGTAGAATCTTTGTTAATTGTTTATTCGGATGTAATTTCTTGCACCCAACTGTACGAAGGCTTAGTCCACCCTCCTGCTTTTAACCTATTTTTTTATTTTTAAAGTTTTTTATAAAATTATTACTCTAAGTGTATTTAACATTTGTATCAAGTTTTATAATTTTTAGAAAATTTTAGAAATTTTTAAAAAATTTTATTTTTAAAAAATCAATGGCATTTTTAATTATTTAAAATTGTTAAAATGTCACTGATTTTCAAAATAAAAAATCTAATTTTTTTTTTAAAAAAGTAAAACTGAATACGCATGTTAAATATACTTAGATTAATAGTTGTATAAAAAAATCTTAAAAAATTTTAAAATGAGATAAAGCCTAAGTGCATCCTGTGCACCATATTAGTTCTTGTTTATTATGGGTTTTTACGAAATGCACCCAAGTGCAAATATCTATTTTTTTATTTTTTGAAAATTTTTTTACACAACTCTTAATCTAAGTGTATTTAAAATATGTATCAATTTTTATTATCTTTTGATTAAATTGCTAAAAATATCACCGACTTTAAAAAATACCAAAAAAACTACAAATCTCTCAAAATAATAAAAATTAATATACATATTAAATACACTTAAATTAACAGTTGTGTAAAAAAATTTTAAAAAACTTAAATACAGGTATTTGCACTCGGATGCACAGGATAATGCTCTGTTTATTATTATATTCGAAAAAGTTTATCATTTGAATTTTGTTTTATCATTTAACTTATTTTTAACCTATTTTACTAACTTATTAGCGACCCATGAGTCAGGTAATCCAAGAATGGTAAATAAATTAAGAAATTACGGTTGAGATTTATCCGATGAGTTATGATTAGGGCTAGCATCCAAATCCAACCCTGCTACACCCTTAAATTTACGACTCCCGAGTGCTCATCATCCAAAGCGCCCGCCGCAGGCATTGAACATTAGGTAGCTGTTATTGTTTGTTTTACTCACCGCCTTCGCTGACGAGAATTTTCTGTTTTTGTTTTTCCGCGTGCGTTCTTATTCCGCTGATGGAATTGGGAGAAGAATTTTCAGGCCAGTAAACTGGCCTTCGCAGTCCAATAAAAGATTGACGGACGTTCATAGCGTTGGAAATCCGAGTACCTGATGATCTTCAAGTGACTCGAACCATTTTGGCGCTTCGCCTTCTCTCCAAAGAATGACCGACCTATTGTCTATTAGCATTAGCTCCTCTACTCATCCGGTATCCCGATTAATGCCTTCTCGAATGAATATGATGATGACCGGCGCATGGCTTCCAACCCCTGGGTAGATACGACGAATACATTCTGGAAGAACAAACTCAGAAGGATATTCGGATGGTTTTGATTATATTAGAAAATATTTTAATGGAAGTAGAGTACGTTAACTTAATATTCATGTACAAATTTATGGTTAAAAAATGTTTATAAATATTTATCAATTAATTCTGTGAACATTAATTTAAAATATTAAAGTTTACAGCTTTGAACGCACTTCTGTCATTACCTAATACGGGGGGGATCATATAGTACCCACCGTTTGACATTCATTACGACTTTCGAATTTTTAAAATTTTTAAAATAATCTGATAAAAGATACTGAAGTTTCTTAACGAAAATTTCACAAATTTCATTTCGACCCCTTTTTGCCTATGGTATTTATATAGAACTAAAAGATAATCTAAATGACCAATAAATCACTTACTGAAAATTCCCGAAATGTGACTCTCGTTCGAACCGATTAGTTCTACCATACACTTCACCCGTTCAAATATGTTTTAATTTTATTTCGACATAACCATAGTTTACTAGCTAGTAAGTGGGCCACACATTCTTTTGTTTGTTTGTTTTTTTATTTTTTGTCTTTTTCAGGCAAAAAGCGGCCACAGTGTCTATGATGCACAAGATGACCAAAACAAATATAAAATCAACTTTAAAAAAAAAAAAAAAAAAAAAAAGAAGAGCACGAAACATTTAAGAAGATAAAAGGAGACTTGCTGCTCTCGTTCAGTGTTTATCATTTAAAATGTGGCTACATTTGGCTGCCTAGCTGGTGTTGATATTCCAGCTGGAAAAGATGGGTCAGATCTTAAACGAAAATAACATGTGTGAACTAGGTACGAGTAGGAAGCAATTTTCTGGATAGCTAAATAAAAGGGAAGATCTGTGAGGATGAGTGTTCTTTAACTCGACAATTTATCATAATTACATCTTGGGTCCCCTAGAAATGTAGATGTCCTCATACGCCACACTCTGTTCAACTTTCAGATAATCAGCAGAAGCCAGAACTGCAAGCACACCCATGCATACCGTCTCAGCTACAATGTCACTGCTCTATATTGGTCATATATTTACAAACAGGGCATGGTCGGCATTAATATATATTGTTGATGGCCGCGTCCAACCTCTAGTCCAGAACCCAACATGGATTCTACATTGAAATTTTCAGAAAAAGAAAGAAAGGAAAAAAAAAAAAAAAAACCTCTTGGAATGAACATTGGTTTCCCATCTAACCTGGTAGATGAAAGCCAACGGAAGAGGTATGCCATTATTACCCATGGCTTTGAAAGCGGAATCAGTTGCTTAACTTGGGAGGTAGATGGTTCAGTGTAAAAATTCCAAAGTTGGTTGGTAGGTCTTCCCATATATACGTGTTGTTTCTTATGCCTGTATATGTCAGAGCCAAGCTACCCGTCAGATGCGTCCCATCATAACGATTTTGGTCCGCATATCAGGATGAAGCAAAAAGGTTCCATAATATATAATGATCAGTACAGTCGGGCCCACGTGAGAACAGGATTGGTTTTTCCTGCACCTACTTAAAATGTCTTAGATATGGGAAGCAGCTGTGGTAGATGGGCCTTCTTATTGATGGCCACCCATATGGCCATATATCTATTAATTTTTGGTTCGATTATCTATCCTTTGAATTCTCAAGCATTTTATGACGGTGCCTCCGTTAAAAAGGCTTATCACAACAACGCAGTATCATCTGGTTCCACCGATTTCGCTGCAATTACTCGGTCAGCAGTGGCTTTAACGGTTTCACACCCAAGGCCATGCCATTCTGTCTGTTGTTTTTGGTGTGGCCATGTTATGGGCGTTGTTATCCATAGTCAATCAACCCATCAGTTGGCTTGTAAATGACTAAATAAATAGAAGAACAACTGATACCACATGTCTGGTAGAAGAGTTGGGCCGCTTTTCTTCGGTTCATTCCAGATGTGAGCTGGTCCAGAGACTCGAATGGAGGGGCGCCCGGAGTGTCAAAATGCAACTTCAAGTGCCTGATCGAAATCCATGATTAAACGGTTCATAGCACCCCATTCAATAGCAGCATGCATGCATAAAAAATAGTAAGCAGCTTCTTATGAAGGACTAGTCTCTCCTAAAGTTCTGTTCTAATCATGGATGGAGAAACAGTAGGATTCGGTCATGGTAAGTCAGGCGTAATTTATCTGACGTTTTGGTTTTGGCACCATCAAATGTTAAACAAAATGCCTCGGGACCAAAGTAAGTCCGTTGAAGCCGCCACGGCAAGCTGTGATGATAATTACCGCGTTAACGGTTCGTACACGCAGTTCACATTTCTTTAGAGGATTGATAACAAACAGAACAATCATGATGGAGAAGACAAAATCAAACAAAGTGGGAAAAGTGTACCCACGTTTGGATGGAACGAGTGATTTCATTCATTGACTGTTCGTAGAATCGTTTTGGTGTCGGAGACGGTGCAGTTTCTTCTAAGAGCTCTGAAATGATAAATCGAGATTATTTTTGCAGATGAGAGGGCTCACGCAATAGAGGTTTCATTCATCATTCCACTTACGGTTAGACATGCAGCCAAGCAGGCATGTCATTTTACTTTTGGACGTTCGATTGAGGGGGGTAATCACAGCAGGATCCAGGGCAAGATCAGAGGGCCCATTGACCCATCTGGTGTTCTGGCAAGTGGAGCAAAATAACAGGCAAAATAGGGTGGAGCACTGAGTTTAGTTCGTCAAACTCACCCAGATCAGGAGTAGCCCCATTCTCGTTCAGTCGTCTAAGCTTTGGATCTCTTCCGTTCTGCTCCCAGGGAATCTCCTCTTCAACTGGATCAAGGCCGCCCAGACTATGTTTAGATGACGATTGCAGCCGCTTCCGTGATCTGTACAGCAACCAGCGCTTGCATCACTCAAAACCAATCGATTAAAGGTAACTAGCTTATAGAACTCTAAAACCGCACGCCATCTGCTAACCTTCCAGAATGGAGTTGGACCTCCACATCCATTCGCGGGAAGCTATGACCAGAGCCCGAACTATGGATTGATGGCACAGAACGATCTGCAATTCAACAGGGGCAATGTTTATTCACCACCGTAGAAAGTTCATGAGAAGTGTGTTCCATTGAGGTGCAAAGAAATGCATACCAGAAGCACCACCCGGCGTGTCAAACTGATTCCTCCGAAGTGCTGCTTCGAGTGCTTGTTGTTCCAAATTGCCTAGGTTGTTTCTAAGCTTTTCAATGGAGGGCAGCATTTCGTGAGAATCAAATCCTCTTGCGAAATCTTCAACAGGCTTCAAGTTACAAGATTTAGAATTAACTTAGGTGGAACACCTTATTTCCTAAGAAGAGAACGTAGTTGACCGAGAATCAGTCTCCATGTAAGAAGGCTTACGAATTCAAGTGGGTCTCGAGATTCTTGACGCAGCAGTCTCTCTGAAGGCCACGGTGGTGATGATGCCGCAGCTGTACGGGCTGGCGACAATCTTACTGAAAAATAATACTAATAAAGTAACAGTTCGCTATGATAGTGGGTGTGTGAGCCACTTAGATATCAACCGATGCCATTACCGTGGCAAGGTTTGTGAAAAAAAGTGCTAACCTGAAGGCGAACAATTTGCAGTTTTCGGGTGAACAGATTTCCTCTCAAGCTCCATAAGAGCCTTGGGATAATGCAATTCACCGGTGACTTTATTCAAACCGGTCAGTAGGACCAGGGGTGGTAGCTCCATGACGCTAGTGATCTTCATAGATGATATTGGATTAATTGACTGCGTGCATTAGACGATTAAAAGGAGAAAGTCATTATAAACACGTTGATGTTGCATATAAAAGATCAGTTAACGATGTTTTCTATGCACGCATATGTTGAAATTTGTCAGATCAACAGACAGATTTGAATGAAACCTTCTTCCTTCTTCCTTTTGTTGACACAATGTCTGAAGTGTCATTAAGCCAAGACTGGTAGACATGACCAGGAACTATCGTCAGCTCATTATCCATAATAACATTTGCACTCCTTGCCCTTGCCTTCCGTTTTGCAGGCCGTTCATGGTGCATATTGTGGCCAACCTAATTGGTGTTCATGGGAATGTTATTTATGCTGAGAAATAAGCCATTTCTAGAACGAGTAAAAATGTGATCGTTGTTGCCATTTACAGAGCCATTATCATGTTCTACCTCCTTGGGTATCTCTGGGAATCCATTTGGATCCTGTTCATTCTGGGGTTCTTGCTCCGGGCCTTTGAATTCATCGTCCAGAGGAAAATCTGAGGTTCAGAAAACTGACTAAATATGTAGAGCATGCGAGAAGCAGCCAAATTATAAAACCAGGTTCAAGTTTTTGTGGTGATTCATGAAAATCAGGCCGGCTTCGTTTTATCAAATATGTTATTAAAACAATATCATTGCAGAAGATTGAAATAGAAATTATCTTTTCCTCATTATATGAGGACACCGTAAATCCCCGGCTTCACTAGTACCTATATCCATAAGATTCCATTTGGGTTACTGCATTTACGAAGAGATGGTATGTGTTTTGAATTGATTTTTTTGGTCCTTTACAGGGATTATGAGTCACCTGCTACTGCTACTTCCGATTCCCTAGTAACAGAGAATTCCGAAGCTTCCTCAAGGTTCAGTCCTATCCATCCACGACCCCTCCCAGCTTACACCCGATTTTTTCACTTCTTTTATTTCTTCATATTTTCCTTACCAATATTGGTCCATGGCAGAGCAGAATTGGATTCATCTAGCCGATACCATCTAGTTGGGCTAAGGATTGTGTGAGACGAGTTATTTCCCTTATTCCTCTCTCTCTGAAACATGTATGCATCCAATGCCACGATCGAAACGAAGAAAACATCATAAACAGTGTCATACTTCAATGATCTGATAATCATTTCGACGTGACTGTAGCATCGGTGCCCGGGTTCATTTCACCTTTTTTTTAATTTTTTTTGGAATTTTTTGTATAAAATTGTTAATATATGTATATTTAACATATATATCAATTTTTACCATTTTTAGAAACTTATAAATATTTATTTTTGATTTTTTAAAATAGTGGCATTTTTGTAATTCACTAATTAAGAAAACGCCACTGTTTTTAAAAAATCAAAAATAAATATTTAAAAGTTTCCAAAAATGGTAAAAATTGATACATAGCTTAAATGCACTTAGAAAAAAATTTTCAAAAAAAAATAAAAATGGGTTTTTGATGTAAATTACATTATGATTTGTTTGATAGATTTCTTCATTCTTTCTTCATTGTAAATAGCTTTGACAAATTTTTGTCAATTCAATTCAAGGTCGCAGATCCTTCTCAAAACTAGATGTATTATTTTGAAGATTCAATCATGTTTCTAGTACCAACCAATTTTCAACCGTGAGGAACCGTCGTAGCCAGCCCTTTGAAGGTGCATAGCACAGAATAATGGTAACAAGGATTTAAAATAAAAAATAAAAAATAAAAGAGAGAGAGAGAGAGAGAGAGAGAGAGAGAGAGAGAGAGAAGAAGAAGAAGAAGAAGAAGAAGAAGAAAATAAAAAAGGAAAAAAGATGGAACCTTTTGAGCTTTCCTTCTGAGGAGTCGGTAGCAGAGTTGTTGGGACATGAGGGTCCTCTGGAGTTATGCTGAAATGGATCTCTGCCTCTCCTTCGGTGTCAAACCTATGGAGATTCATAAAAAGACCATCAATAGTATAATTAAACAGCTAGCACATTCAGTCAAACTGCATACAAGGGCAATTGAACAGGCAACTCAAGTTTCATCTAAAACAGGCAGTTATTAGACTCAGTCATCCAAGACATAAGACCTTCCATTAGTCGTCTTAAGAAAAATAAACAAATAAAAAGGTGAAGTAATTCAGGAAATTGTTTTCATCCCATACAGAGATCAATTTTAGCCGTTTGTTCTGGTCCAGCATCTGGCTGACTAGGGTTGTTGAAGATTTATTTTCAGCATTTATCAACCCAATTGCAGGCTACTGGAATAGGAATACAACACAGACAGGCCGAAAGAGAGAAAAAGCCACTAATTCAGCTTGATACTAGCCAAGATCATGATCGGCCTGATTTTGCGAATCACTGAAAACATAGGGCAAGTAAAAAAAAAAAAAATTATTTTGCCGCATTAGTCAGCCAATTGCAGGCAAATAAATAAAAAGCTAGGTTCAATGAAATACAGGAAACGCCCATGAACAACCGAAAGATGGGCCATTGATTAGTAATCAATAATCGCTTTAAACATACAGGAAAGATGGAAAACAAAACTAGAATAAATTTAAAAGGCCTCTGATTTGAGCAGAACTAATGGCAGTCTGTGGTAGAGGTGTTTTCTCACCTTTCAAAGCGACTGAATGGATCTGCCTCTGGCATGCACGAACCGTAGTCATCAAGTAGGGTGATAGTTTCAGGATCAGCTGAGAGGTAATGCGTTAATTAATCCAAATGTCCGTGCTCGGGTACGGTTTTGCCGCCATGTTCATATGCATGTTGGCAATAAAATAAGAACCATACAATAAATGCACCGGTATGATTTTAAATTCGCAACCAGATTCGCGTGCAGCCCACGTACATGTTTAATACGAAGGATGGACAATTGAAACCTGCATTCGGTTGCTGGATGGACTTGGGCTTCATTCGGCTGCACTCGTTTTGACGCACGGCCAATAACAGGAAAGACCGGTATAGCCGCTGCTTGTTAAACTCTATTTGCATGGATAAGTTCTAATGTTCTATGCGTAGAATCCAACACATAAAATAACACAAAAAGCGATTTGACATTTCTTTCCCCCAACACCTCACTTAACAGGCCGAACTTTTCCCACGGCCCGCCAAAGTGATGCCTTAGATTGAACGGTGCAGGCACCGAAGGAATCGGTATCCCGAAACTGAGTCAATCAGACGAGTCGTTCACGTGCCCAAGCTGGCCGACATACGAAGCAACTTGATGCTCGGGCTACGTTTTAAACATTACACCACTGCACGGTTGGCCCGAATAAAAACGACATATCAAACCCCAGGCTCATAAATTACAGGCATAAATGAAGCTTAGAAGATTGTTAAAAGCCTGCGCTTATCGAGCCGATTCCCCTATTAACAATTGCCGCGGATATATAACTATTCTCTAGACTTCACTTCCGTCCATGTTTCATTGTACTCGCTGATCAATGATATTTGTGAAGTTAGAAATCTTAGTCCCCCAGCAAGAAAACTCAATGGCAGGCAAGACGAATGATTGCGCAATCTTCAATTCATATTAGAATGCACCCTAGTGCCCAATAACCAGTATTTGTTTTAAGAATAAGGACTTTGGTAGGAGGTTAAAAAAGGTGAGGAAAATTTTGTGGAATTTTTTTTAAAGAATAGAATACTGGGGTGTTAATATAGGGATAATAATTTAGAATAGAGAGAACAAAATTAAAATAAATAAGATAGTGGTTTGAAAAATGTAAAAGGATAATTTAATAATAAATTATGTTGATTAAATAGTTAAGCTATTAAATAATATGAAAATTGTGCAAAAATTAGTAAACTGTTTTTATCTTACATAAAGCACCAACAAACCTGGAATTAAAATTTTCTACCTTGGTGGTTATTTTCCATGTCTTCTCCTGCGTTAATGTGGATGTAGGTATCGCTCACCCGGTCCAATCCCTGCAAATAAAACAGCTACTTACTGCTGGCCGAAGTTCATCTTTAGCTAAAAAATACAAGGTTAATTCCATTCCATTAAAGGGACATTTGTTAATGTGAGGAAATGGAGAACGGCGGAGGATGTACGGCCTCTGCCATTTTTCAATAATATCATTTATTACTCTAACAACCTTATTTTTTTAATTTTATCCTTATATTTCAATTATTTTTTCTTTTTAATACATTCCAATTATCCCATATATTCCATCTTTACTTTTGTTATTCCATATCAATCACACAATTCTTAAAATGTTTCATTTTCTATTCTCCACCTCACTACAAAATGCAATAGATTTACACATTACCAATTGTCATCTTAGTGATCCCGCGTAGCCACTAACATGTGATTTCATGCACCTGCCTTATAGAATCCACTAGATGGGTGTTTGTTAATCTATACAACTTTTCTAATTAAAATTTTTCACTTTACATAATCATTATATTTTTAATTATTTTTTACATCTTTTTATGTGACTATCG
>JAXCLR010000105.1:8351180-8373975 GCA_035584095.1 Annona squamosa
TATATTAAAAATTTAAAAATTATTTTAAAAACTCAAAAAATTATCTTAAGAATAGTGATATAAATTTAATTAATGAATTTTGTGTGCTCCAAAAGCCGGACCGTAGTTAAATTTTTTTAGAATCTATTCCAAACTATATAAGATTTTTGAATTAAATGTTCAAGATAATTTTTTGAATTTTCAATACAATTTTACCTCATCGCCGGTGCACATAGATACATGTATGTATAATTGTATTCTCCCGTGAGGTATAGATTCGATCCGAGGATTTTCTAGCAAGCCCCGATGGAGTCGCGTCGGGCGTACGCGTGCCCGTTTGTAAAGAAGTGCTCGTCCGTCGTCGCGACTTGCATTGATGTTCCGAACTCCGAAGCGGAGTGGACAAGCCGTCAAAAAGCGCAAACCGCAGGCGATGCCAAAGCCCGCACCGGGCACAGCTCCCTCGATTCCGTGCTTTCTGAAGCGCGCGACTGAGCTCGAGCGTGATTCGATCCTGAATCCTGTTTAAATTTCATGGCGTCTTCTTCTTCTTCTTCCTGCAAGATGGACGCGGACGCGAACAATGAAGAAGAAGACGAAGAGAATCTAGATCAGGTACTCTTCCTCTGCTTTCATTTTTTGCAATTTTTTTTTGTCCCCATCCAGCTCTCTCCTCCGTTGCTTGCCTCAGCCCTTCGTCTTGGAAGTGCATCTCGCTGCGATGCGAAATACCTGACACAGTGGCCGGATTTTGATCTCACGACTACCCCGAAGTCATATATGTAAGAAATCACAGGATTCGTTTTCGTTTATGCAAAGCACGGCGTCGTGCGCTTTTATCCACCGCCATAAAGGAAAAGAATTCGCTTCTTTCAATGCCAGCTGGCTGCAGCTGATGCACTTTGATTCTCACTCTGTAAAACGTGTCGAAGATGTGATATTCTCAATGTAATTCCAATCGCTTGCTCATTTGATTAGTAGGCAAATGTTGTTATCACTGGATAGAATTTTAACTGTTGTTGTAGATCATGACAATGCTTTGGAGATATAAATTGACATTAGAAGTCATCTATTTAGTTTGAAGACTTAAATTGCAGATCAAATCAACGAGTTAGCTACTTAATGCTTTATAGTGATATATTGTGTTTTTTTAACTGTGTACAATTGAATTGCCACCCTGTTGGAAAGATGCATCATGGATCTCTATCGGATATATAAAAAACAAAGTAGGCATCGGTTAGGCCTTTTGATGAATGGATCCAAGCTGATTTACTGTTTTCCATTTTTTTTATGTGGAGGTTTGTGGGAATTCCACTTTCACTTTCACACCTCTTGAGCATTTTCGTTTTCCCATAAATGAAAACTTGTTTCTGGAGTGAGTTCTGATAGTTGCTCATGAGGGTATTTGGTTTGGTGTAAAGAAAGAGAAATCAGAAAGGCGATGTGAAAGAGGAATTAATGTTATGAACATGCTATGATAGATATGCAATGGTATAGGAAAACTAGGATAATGATTTTGAAAAGACAGTCTCTGTGTAAGAAAAGAAGGTCGAAAAGGTAAGAGTGAACCGAGGAGCTAGAGGGACAGAGAGAAAAACAATTTCTTCTCCTCTTATATAGAATTTGTTAGTGGGCTGAAATGGATGGAAATGCATTTCCAATGTCCGTACCTGACTTATCTTTATACCAACTCTACTTTTCTTCTATCACCACCTGTTTGTCAATGATTGCCCCTTATTTACTTTGATCTTATTTACTTTAAGATTGAAATCATTCCTATGTTATTAATATCGTTTACTAATATCATTAAATCTTTCATTTCCTACTATCCAAATACGCATCCAACTAAAGTCATCAGTAAGTGGCCACACTATATAGTAGGGAACTAGGGTAGGCTCTGGAATAACCAAGTTGGTAGAAATGGGGATGAAGATGCATTTCTCATGGTTGTAATAGATGGATGTGATATACCCATATCACCTACCATGACAAGTCTACTTTGAGTACTTTCTCTCATCATCGACACAGCATATATTTTTCAATCGTTTTGCCTTATCCCATTCGACTTCGTTGACTCTAACATTATCCCAACGTCTCCACCAGTCCAACTAAATGAATCCTTACTGTCTTGCTGCAGCCTGAAGGATTTGATGATTTCACCCTTGCGTCTTCTTGGGAAAGGTACCTTTTTCTTTTGCTTTTAGTAACTATTTATATTAAAGCTTTTTATCCTTGTTTTGTTGAATTTTGTAAGAACAGTTAGCTTGGGATGATAAAACATTTCATTTGTTTCGAATAACAAGTCATATTAAAAATTTTATATCTTTTAATTGAATTTTATGAACAGTTATCTGGGGATGGTAAACAATTCTAACTATTCCTTTGCTTTTTGTTTTCTAGATTTATATCTGAGATAGAGGCTGTTTGTCGTTTATGGATGGCAGATGGTCCGAAAAATTTAGTGGTATGCTTCCCACATTTCTACAACCAGTTTAATTTTGTTTTCTTCATCAATATATGCATGCGATCTTTGTTTGACTAAAGTTTCATAATCTTGGATGCTAGCATTCATTCACATTTCCAAACACTTTTTTTCCCCCATTTTCCTTAAATGGTCTGGGTGGAAATGGAACTTTATCTTTTTATGGCAAGCTAATCGGAATGATTTCTGCTAGATAGTTTAGGTTGCTAAACACACCCCAATGTTTTAAGTAGCTTGAAAAAATTCAAAGAGATTTCTTTGGAGATGCAAAGAGAAGTAGAAGTAGAAGAAATTTCCAACTTTTCAAATGTAACTGGCATGGATGTTTAGAGGGGATGGCTGATGTAGGTTGCTTGTAGGAATTGAAAAGTGGCACATTCCATAGCTACAATCTCATTGGAGATGAAGAGGCAGAACTGCTATGGATGGTTATCCTGTTCTGGAAGGATGGTTTTAAATGGTAAGGGCTACAGGCATGTTGATTGTTAAATTGTTAAATAGATAACCTCTCTTGTGTAGGTGCTGAATTGATGGGAAGGAATAATTGAGCTACAAAGTTCTAGGAGGAGGTTTGTTTCTGTTTGAAGTTGGTAATAGATGGGATAAAAACTTTGGAAGGATCCTTGTTTTGATGTTGTTGCCATCTTCTTTTTATAATAAAAAAGAAGTAATGGGATTTATCTTGATAGGAATTCTAAGTTGAGTGTGTTTATGTATAATGCATGGGAGGGATTATGAGAATGCCGATCATTTGCCTTGACATCATTTGATTCTCTGAATCTTCTGTATAATTTGCTTTCTTGTATTGTATGGAGTAGGGAATGTTGAATATGCTACCTCGGTAGTGCAGAATTGAAAAGCCATAATACTGTATATGTTAGCATCTCCACTGCAAATTTTAAAAAGGATATTTTTGCTGCTTTAAAGGTATTATGGAGAATTGGTTGTGTTCCATCTTCTATGTGTAGGTATTTTCACAGGAAAGACCAGGAACACCTTCAGGAGCATGCTTGAATCTGTTCAATATAGAATGCATCTGTCCTAGATAGCATTCTATACTCTCTCTCTTCTTTTTAAAATTTTATTATCATACAATGGGCAGATTTTTCGTTTCTCATGTGATTGAGGTCGCGTTATTTTGCAATGAGCTTGCAACTGTAATCTTTTTGTTCTTTTTCCGTAAGAAATATTCTTCTGCCAACTGAACAGAGAGCTTCTCAGTGGTTTATACTTCAGTCTCATGGTATGAATTTTCGGTCGTAGTGTCGATTCGAGTAAACACCTGTCCATGTCATGCTATGACTTCTTGGTCGTAGTACTGCTCTCTCTAACCCTGCAGTCAGTTCCATTTATCTTCCTTTCTTTAGCTTGCTTTATCCATCTCACGTAGGGCTATCCTGTTTGGTTCTAGGAAAAGGGTGCAGACTGCTTGGGTTCTCCAAAGAACCTATACAAGGTCAAGTTTGAATTGAAATACAGCCTGAAGAGCTACAGCATTGAGTACTATTTTCCATCCGGCGATGGTACTTTTGAGTTCTCAAAAATACTTCTTAGTTTGTTTTTTTTTTTTTCCAAATAAAATTCTTTTGTTCCTGAATTGTGGTTGGCACAGGCAAAGTCATTGAATGGAATGACAGTTTGCACGGGCTGCAACTCTCTTTTGGAGTTAAGGAGTTTCTGGTATGTATTCCAACCTTCCTTGAATGAACAAACAGGTTCAATTCATCTGCACAATTTCATGTTTTCCTCTATTATTGTCATATTTTTACCTCAATTATTATTTTCTCATGTGTTAAATAAAATCATCAAATCAAACATGCCCATAAATTGATGTTGGTGAGAATGAGAGGTAATAATCACATTATACTGGGGGACATGCTGATAATATTATGATAAAGATAGCATAGTTCTGGCATACGTGCTCTAACCTATCTTATCAAAATGGGCACAAAATCAACCATTTTAATAATGATGCAGCCAAGTGGTCAGTAAATGCTCTTTGCTATTAATTCATGTGAGTTAGTATTCTTGTTGCTGATACGTCTATTTCAAGATGTTGGTCAGTCTTTCTGAATCTTAAGTCATCTTACTTTATTTGCAACTTCTTCTGTTTCATCCATTTTTGTTGCAAATGAGTCAGTATGCAGCATTATGTTCTATTTTAATTAATAATGCTGCATTTTCGCAATAGTGAACATTAAAAACACTCTAATCAAAATTATTACATGGACATTAAATACTTGCTAATTATTTGAATACTTCTTTGCACTGCTAGGTGATTGCACCTTTGAGTGTTAGTGGTGTGATCCTTGATGCCCCTGAAGCCAGTAAACTTCTCAGTGCTGTTGCAATTGCTTTATCAAATTGTAGCAGGTAACTATAAACTTCACATACTTATGTGCATATGCTCTACTTCTTTGAGCACCTGTTTGGTTTGACATATAGTGTAAAAGAGAAGGAAATGCAAAAAGGATGTAAATGGAGTATCTCCTTGTATAGTTTCTTCTCTCATTGGAAGTCTTATCCTTTCAATTTCTTACTTGTAACTCATCAAAGCTGAATATGATGATGTTCTACGTAAAACATGTGATGAATTTTGCACAATATGCGTAAGCATCAAACGGATGTATGCATAGATTTATGTTCTAAAGATTGTTTCCTATATATATTAGATTCATTTTGAGAAATGAATGGCATCGGACATATCCTGGTTTTCTTGAAAACTTTTTTCCACAGTGTCTGGCCAGCATTTGTTCCAGTGCATGATCCCTCACGCAAATCATACATAGGGATACAGAATATGGGAACAGTTTTTACAAGAAGGTTTGAGGCAGATCGTATTGGTAGCCAGGTTCCTATAAGGCTAATGCATTTGGAAGGACTGTACGAGTTGTTTGTCTCTAAATTTGTGAGTTCTGTCTACTTTAGTTTCTGCAATTGGTGTCAAGCTAATGTCAATTCCTTTTTCTTCTAGATTATTGCATCATTGTCTCTAGGTGACTTTTTTACAAGAAAGCACATAAACAGGGCTGAGTCCTTCTTGACAATCATGCGAATGGGTGCACCTCTACTAGTTCAACTGGTTACCAGGTTGCAACTGACTATTCAGATGCAAATAATATCCTATGCAGAAAGAAACTTGGATCTCTAATTGAGAATCTTCCTTAGTGGTTGATTGAAAAGGGAGGCAGCCCCATCAAAAGTTGATTTCTCTGATCCAATGTATATCATGATAACAATCATCACTGTTCCTTTCCTGATGTTTTTGGCCAACTTTTGGAGAATAAAAAAAATTAACCGGGCATTCTCCAATGGTTAGAGAATGCCTTCTTGGTGGAGGATTGCTCAGCTTTTTGTCCTGTCCACGCAGGGTATGCCAGATGCACATCTTTCCCAGTCAGCTATTTCTGTGTGTTTAAATGCTGGAACTTTGTAGCAAAGGAAAATTTTCCTCCGCACAAGGGGGAATTTCCTGGGCACACTGTCTAAATACTCTCTTAGAGGAATGCCGTCCAAGTGCAATTTCTGAAGTGGATCCCAAATGTGAGGACTGTTGCAAGGGGCAATAAATTGATGATTAAATCTGAAATGCCGATGGCTATATATCTACATTTAAAATTATCTAAAATAGCAATTTCATCTTTGGCCCACGAATTCAAATTAATAAATTATTGGGATGGTTGGATGTGGTACTGATAAAAATTGACTGATTTTAGTTGGATAGACAAAATTGAATTGTTCGCACTGCTGTTGGTCTCCTTTTTTCTTCTCCTTGTTCTCGTAACGGATCAAGTTTCAATCATCTTGCCTTTTCTTCCATGTTCATTTTTAAGACTTTAAACTCATTGATGCTTTTCTATGTTTGTTCCTTGCTTTGGCAATGTTTGATGTAAATAAATTGGTGATCAGAGTTGCTGCGATTTTGAGCAGATTATGACCTTCGTGCTTTTTATATATGTCACAAGTACTTTTATTTTGGCCTTTCCAGTTCAAGTACTAATTATTTGCATTTCACTTTGAAGGCCTTCTCTAATGTAGACTTTTCAACAAGCTTCTTTAAGGTCCACTTTACCATGAAGCTCACCTATAGAACGCCTCCCCATGATGATGATGATGATGATGATGATGATGACGCACAAAAAGGGGAATCTGAAGCTGCAGCATCTGGTGGAAATCTGGAAGGTGAAACACGCATCAAAAAACAATGGGATGATGATTGTCCTTGGACGGAGTGGTACTCTGCAGAAGACCCCATAAAAGGTATGGTTCACTTCGGTTTCTGAGAATAATATTTTTTCTGTTGCATCATTTGGGTGCCCCCATTTGTAGACTTATTCTAAGCTGGCTTTATGTTTCTCTTTTTGTTTTGTTTTGTTTTTTGTTTCAGTACCTTCTGTTGATTGCATGCTGTATCAAGTTTAACTGGAACGTGGCATGCATTTGTCAACTATTATTTCTCCTTGAAACTAAAATAATTCTCAGAATTCAAGTCTGTGAGGAACTTCGCTTGCGTCTGTGTTGCTATTTTTTCCTTTAGATGAAAAATCCACCTCGACATTGAGAGTGAGGAACAAAAGTCATGGTTTGAGGAGGTTTTGGTGGGTGACATCGAGATGAATGGATTAAACTGAAAACAGGCAGTAGAAACGATTGCACTTTTGAGATTCAGGCAATCTTAATGCCATAATGGTGACTGAAGGTGCAGATTATGGTTACTCTAGTAGCATATGAGTTTCTATCAATGACCTGAAATGTAGACTACTTTCATTTTAACTTCAAAACATTTAATCATTAAGCACAGGTTTCTTTGATCTTGCTTGTAATAATAAGTTTTGCTACAATTTTAGTGTTCCCGTTTTGCACTCACATTTTAAAGTAGTTTTGAAACTGAGAATCTATTTGAAGTAGCTAAGGTGCACATTTACAGATATGATCTTAATTCTTGTTTCTTGTAGAATTTGATTTGCTCCCTTTATGTAGAACAGCTTTCTATTTACATGCATGGATCTACAGCATTTTTTAAATGTTAAATACCAGTATATAGTCATTCAAGCATAGTAGGTACAGCTTTCTTGTGATGTACTGGATGGAAACAGCTGGGCATCTGAAGCTTTTCATTTTTATTTATGTTCTTCAGGTTTTGAATTGACAAGCATATGGCCAAACATGGTTGTTGAAAGTTCACTTGAGATGGCTGAATTGGAAAATGCTTCATCACATGAAGCTGAGAAATGGCTTCTTCTTCCAAAATTGTCCCCAAATCAGTAAGGGTGCAATTTAAAGTCTGTGAGCATTGAGTTATTTACTGTCCTTAGGGCCTGTTTTATAGGCATGAAAGAGGACGCATTTTAACCCTTCTTATATTCGGTTTTACACTGTAGATATTATATCCCTGATCAAATGAGGTAAACATTATGAAGATGTTTATAAATTCCAACTAAGGGCCCTAACACATAGGTATTTTGTTTACTCGATTTATGATTGACACGTGTCACTGTTGTACAGCAGTTGCACCTCTGGCTTACCATTTTCCTTTCTTTCCATGTCCAACCAAAGACCTCTTACATTGCTATTCTGCACATTCATCTATATTAAGCATTGCCCATTACTGACTAAGATGAGGGGAAAATGTATAAGAACTCGTCCCTTGATGAAGCTAAAGTAGATCTTAAGGCATATAACCTTCTAAGAAAAAAAGAACAAACGGGGTGCATAATATGTTCATTTGTGTTTCATAAACTTGTTTAGCTAGAAAGAATCTCAGTGTTTGATGATTAAACTTTATTAAACAGATATGGGCACGAAAATGTTGTACAATGAGTTATTTAATACATAAGCTTATGGACCATGTTTTTTGATGCTTGAAGATCATGTTGTCAGTGTGACCTGTTCTTTTCTAGTATTATTAACTGTTGGATGTGAAGATGGCTTTTAAAAAGGGTTTAGGGAGCTTGATATTTGACGTAGATGTAGGTTGAAGAAATAAAATAACCTCAAGGGGATAAGAAAAGAAAAGATAGAAATTAATATGAATTTAGGAAAGATGAAATAAATTTAAGGAGATAAAAACGGATCAAGAAATTCTTATTCATAAAACATTCAATTTAAAGACCTAAGGCAATGCATCTATTTATATAAAAAGAAAGCCCTAAACACAATTCCTATGCAATCCCAATTGTAATAGATATGTGATCACTACTCATCAAACTAAGGGTGTGTTTGACAATAAAAAAATGTCAAGCTAAAACTTTTCACCCTCCATAACTACCTTATTTTTTAATTATTTTTTCACATATTCCTATACAACTACTTTACTTTCTAATCATTTCTACATAATTACCCACAACTAATTTATTTATTTTAACTTTATTCTCTTTATTCCTCATCATTACCCTTACCATATCTTATCATTCTCTTCAAATTCAAAAACTTCTACACAAAAAATTTTCATCTAAAAGTTTTATCACTTGTCAAATACACCCTAAATATATCAAATTCTTAAAATAATAGAAATTTAAAATAAAATAACTCTAGAATAAATAACCGTAATTTTAACACAAGCCTAATTGTGTTATTTATCAACTGTTAGCAAGCATACTGGAATGTTTTTTTTCTTGTGTGTTCAGAGAGGAGTCAAAAGGTGCTATTGTTGGATTTGCTTCCCAGTTACGTCTTCTAGTAAATGCACTCGATGTGTCCTACGAGGCCCAATTTATTGAAGATTTTTTATCAGGTTTGAAATCCGTACACCAGTTTGTATATGTCTTACTGTTCATGGTATGTCAAGTATCCAAGTACGGTTTTTAAGCTATTTTCTTGATTCTTTACTTCTCTCAAGGCAGTTGAGACCCCAAGTTCTGATAACTTAAAATCTGCTGCGGCAATCCCTCCTCCAACTGTTCTAGACCGTGTCCTTAAAGACCTTTTTCAAGAAGGTATTCCTGTCTGTATTTCAATAGTGATTTCTCATAAGTTTACAATTTCTAGTTATTGTTGTTGTTTAGCTTTCTGTTGTCGTGTGTTTAGTAGAAACTCAACTCCGTAATATAGAGGCTTTATTTGCTCTGTTCCTAGTTTATTCAATTAAGTTTCTTTGTTTTTGTTGCCAAAATTTGTGTTTTATCTATCCATTGTAGTAAAAAATGTCTTTCAAACTTTAGGTAGTAAGTATTATATCCATTTCAGTTTCGTATTGAAAATACTTCTGAAGTATGGCCATATGACCATAGCTGCATTGCTGCGGTCCCTGATAAGCTGTAAACAACAATGGTAGATTTTCTTTCATGATGCTTGTAGCTCTGATTCTAGAAAGTTCATTATAGTGTCCATGTCATGGACCACAACTTATTCCACTTTATTATTTTCGTGTTGCAAAAGTAATGAAATATTTATTTTTCTTGTTATAGGGGAAAAAGTTTCCCACTATGGAAAAGATGATCATAAGGATTCTAGATCAATCAAAGGCGCACCTTTGGAATCAATTTTTGCTCAATTTTGCTTGCATTCTCTTTGGTTTGGCAATTGTAATATACGAGGTATTTGTGGATAAAATTTCTTATTTCAATATTCATTTCATTTGTTTTGATATCAATTTGACTCTAATATATCCAATTTGTCATGCACTGTTTTGAAGGCAACCTTCAATAGAAGGGGATTCTATATGGATTTTCGAATTTGGATACTGTACCATCCTGCTTTCATCTATCTTTTCATGTGATGTGATATTTGGTGAACTGAACTATGTAACCCCACATTTTCTTCATCATTACTAATATTTTCAATAATTATTGTTCCCAATCATTTACTCTATTACTATGTCTATTTTGTTTTTAATTCATGGCTGTCATTAGCTTGCATCAATTAAATCTCATTTTGAATTCCATCTCTTTTACAATTTACACTTACTTTACATGTAGTCAGATTCTGGATACATCCAGACACGTCTTCAAAGTTTAACCATGTTAAACTACTTGCTTACTTGTGCAATTTCTTTTATTTGATAATCAGCAATATCCACTCTCTGGATAGAATTTGTTCGAGAAATTCGTTGGTACTGGGAGGAGTTGCAACCATTACCAAAAATGTTAACAAAAGCCAATATTGATCTATCCACATGTCTAATACACCAGAAGTTGCAAATGGTAATTCCCTCTATCTTCATCACTTTTTTTTTTTTTTGGAAACCTTCATGGCCTATTTGTTGTCAAGTCACTTGATGTCAAAGCTGTGATTGTTGTTCCTGTCAATTTTATTAAAACTGAACTGGGTGTTGAACTAGTTGCTCGACCGGTACCTGGTTTTTCCAGTTCAACCACCTGTTTTTTCCAGCTGAACTAGCCAACCAGTGGGTGATCAAGGTGATGTAGGATGGGTAAAGAGGAAGAAAGAGGAAGGAAACCTTTGAATAGATGAGAAGAGAAGAAAGAAGACAGAGTAGAAGAATAAGGGGGAAAGATAAGAATAAGTAGAAGGGAAATCAGAGAAACACTTTTTCATAAATCGCAGATGAACATGCCAACTTATTTTAGCAACATTTATTAAAGAAGTAATCTTTTAGAAAAAGAAATTGCATATTCTAGAAGAAGCAAACTTAAACTAGATACAAATTTATTCCAAGTAGATTTTAAGACATTCTAGGAGATCTTCTAGTATTTTCTAAATATTTTAACAAATCCAAAATAGAAATAAACATCTTAAAACAATATAGACCTCAATTTATGAAAATATCTTCGCGTCCTGCGTTATTCTTCTCGACTTAGAAAAAACTCGCCCTCGAGTTTTACAGCAAACCTTGTTCAACATTGGCGAGTAGTGTAATTCAACACATTAGAATGACATCTTGTTAGCAGACTAAGACTTTATCACTAAAGTTGCAACTTTTGTTCTGATGAATTTTCTGAAAATTTTGAAGTTACTATAATCCCTTTTTTTTTTTTTTTTTTTTTGAAAATGGACCTTTTGAAATTTCTGAAAATTGAGGGAGACATAATTTCAAGAAATTCCGGGGCTTTTGTAATTGCCGAAAAGTCTGAGACAATTTTTGCAATTTTTTTGGAAACTGAGGGGGTTTTGTAAAATTTCAGAAATTGATCACAATTTCCAAATTTCAGCAAGCAAAGTGGCTTCTAGAAATATTTAGTTTGTGTTTTTTGAAATTTTCTGAATCAAGGATTTTTCAGCAAAAGTTGGCAAGTGGGAGGGCAAAGTTCCTAAAACTTAGATGGCAATTTGTCCTTAAGACAAGGTTGGAAACAAGCTGAAATTTCCACCAAGCTCTACAATTTATCTGCACAGGGTTGTGAAAGTGAAGAACAGGAACTCTATGAAAGAATCAATGTTGTTGCATCAATGAAGTTAATGAAGAGAATTACAAAGACTTGACAGATTTCAGAAATGGGCCTAAAGCTTGGTTGGTTGTTGAAATCAGTATGCGGAAATAAAAGTTCATCAGGGTTTGCTTTGATAACAATTGATGTAGGATGGGTAAAAAGGAAGATAGAAGAAAGAGGAGAGAACCTCTAAATAGATGAGAAGAGAAGAAAAAAGATAGAAAGAGTAGAACAATTAATGGGAAAAGATAAGAACAGGAAGAAGAATAAGGGAAAGTAGAGAAGCACTTTTTATAAAATCTTAAACTGATATTCCTTAGAGCTTAAAAGGCTGTATATGTATAGGTGAACATGCCACCTTATTTGAGCAACATTTATTCAAGAAGTAATCTTTTAGAAAAAGAAATTGCATATTTTAAGTAAACTTCTAGAAGAAGTAAACTTAAATAGAAACAAATTTTCTCTAAACAGATTCTAAGATATTTTAGTATCTTCAAAATATTCTAACAAATCAAAAATAGAAATAAACATCCTAAAACAGTCTAAACCCCAATTTGTGGAAATATCTTCATATCTCGCATTACCAGCCCTAGTCGGACCAGTTGAATTGACTGATTTGATCTGATCTGGTTTTGATAACGCTGCTTGCGGCTTCTCAATAGTCAAACATGCTTGGTTTTCAAGGATGTCAATCTGTGTTGTTTCTCTTAGCTGATTTCCGTAACGGGTTAGAGAACTGTCATAACCATCATCAGTATCATCATCTAAACCACATGCCAACTGACTTGGACTCATCTCTGTCAATGCCTGTTTGGCATTCTCATTAACTGTACTTTTGGAAACATTTAATGTCATGGCTTGGCAAGAAGCACAAACTCCCAGACCTTTGCTCTGAGGAGCAACTTGTATGGAAAGTGGAATTGTAAGAACTTTGAATAGATGGTGAGTTTCTTATCATGTCAAGGAAGTGAAATTAGTTGATATTCAAAACATTGTGTGCTTGGTTCTGACGGTCATTTTTTGACACCCAAGTCATGGGTAAATATGTATTATTCAATTGTTGCGCATTAGCTTGGTGATTCTGCTTAGATCATCTAGTTGCTGCTTGTCACCAAGTCTAGATTGCCCATCTCATGACAGACTTTTTGCACATGCCGAATATAACAAAAAACTGTGCTTTTATTGTTTTGTGAGATAAGTTGGATTTGTCCCTTCCATTAAAGTTTGCTAACAATTCACAGTTCAAACGTTACTTTTTTCTTGCAGCTTGCAGTATGCATTGATAAGAAGAGTTCAGGAGATGAAGAATTTCATGACAGCATTGGAATTGAAAGTTTTAATATGGATAATAGCGAGGTAATAATTCATGTGATCCCTTTGTTCTTTTCCTTACAATGTGCATTCTCATTATTTGGTTGCATCGAAGAAGGATGCAAAAGGGCTGGAGCTTACACGATCTTCTAATTCTACTCATTTCTTGGGTTACACCTTAATTCTTTTTTTATACCATTTTCCCTTCATGTTTTCTATGTTGACCATGGCGAAGATAAAGAAATTATAAATTTTGGTGGATGCACCATAATCTGCAGCCATTATCTGAGGGGTTGTGGTCACCATGGGTTGGGGATTCTCTTATGTTTTCTATGTTGCCAATCGAGTTGGACATACAATGATCAGCTGGATCCTCTCTTCTTTGTTGGTCTTGGGATACACACTTGGACCCTAACAATGTATCATCTGGCATTGTCCTTCAGATGAGCAAATTGGGTTAGTTTTCTCCATAGTTGATTCTCATATTGTATGAAAGAGTAGGCTGCTTTGATCATTTTGTGAATATTACTAATATTTCCCAATCTGATTATGCGCATGGGTGAATCCACATTGTGCGCATGGGTGAATCCGCATTGTACAAAGTATTATATAACTGAAGTTCATGAAATTCTTTTGTATGCTTAGATGGAGTAATTCTCAGATAGAGAAGGTTACTTATTGTTGGGGCTGGGAACTTAGTGTTACCCCAATGTGCTTTAAGCCATAAAGTGAGGGAAAGAACTGCTCGATGATGAGAAGATTCTTGTTGAAAGAGTGCCCTCCATGGGGATGGTTGAATAGGGCAGCAGTGAATGTGATGAGGATTTGGGAAATACCTTAACTGCCTATGTTTTAAGTGAGGACATGATCCTTGGGCTAGTGGTAGTCCCACACTTCAAAGACAACAAAAGATACTGTGAACTGTTCTCATCCTTCAATTGATATGCAATTTCAGCTTAGCATCATATAAATGGAAATGCTATTTCTTGACTGCTGGATGCTCTACTTTATGTATTGTATCGTATCTTATCTGGAGTCAACCGCCAGCTAACAATTTTGGCATGGGCTTCCCAGGCTTCTGTGTAGGGCGGTCCTTGATCAGATGTCTTGTAACACACATCTTGGCTCTTCTAGTTTCTTGATACTTTTCATGCATTAACAATTTTTTAGTATGTATTCTAGATGAATACATGCATATTTCACTTTAAATGTAGGGCTCGTTTTGTAATGCGGAAAAGGGAAGTCAAAGAGGCACAAAAAGTGGAATAATGTCAGAAGGGAGGAAATGATGTTATGAGATTGAGAGTGATGATGACTAAAATGCTAATGAAGAAATAAGTAGGCTTTTTGAAACAACATCAGTAGGGAGTGATGATTGAAAAATATTTGTTATTATGAGGAAAGTGGGGTTGTTTGGTAGGTTGGGAAGAAAGGGATAAAAACTATTTCCTCTTCTTTTCTGATTGTTGAGCAGTCTCATAAAAATCAATCCCTTTATTGTGTCATTGCAGGGTGGAATTCAAGTTGAAGGTTCTGCAATGACAAAGGAGGAAGAGAGATGTTGCAGGTGAATTTCACGAGCTGGATTTCCATTGTTTTCTTTGTTCAAGTAGTACCTAACTTTATTTTACTCAATAATAACCAAATTGTTCCGGCATACATTGTAAGATTTAGGAAATATTTTGCCTAGAATATTCTATTCAGAAGCCTTTTACAGGTTTATCTCATTTGGTTGACTGTCATTGCATAAAACATGAAATCACCTATATTTTTTTTTAATAACGTATCTCATTTTGAAAAAGTATGGCAGTTTCAGTGCAAATTCCTTTCTATAAAATCTAGTTCTGCCACTCAGTTTTATTGTAATACAATGTTGCCTATTCTGAGTATGTTATGATAAGAAAGATTGGATCGATGATTAAAAAGATTGATAATAATGATTAACAGGGAAAAGTCGGGTTGTTGGAAGTAACTAAAATAGTTAAAATTTGATCACATTAAAGGATATTGGAAGGGGGTTCGAAAAGGGGTGGAACTTGTCTTCTAATTTGATTTGTATCCAAAGGGATGATTCGAAACAATTTAAAATGTTTTTCACATGATTTAATTAAATTTGCATATTCAAACCTTCAAATGTTTGGTAGCATGAAATCAAGCATGTTTAGTGGTATGTTTTGGGTTAGGCTGGCTGTGGTCTATCATTTAAACAAGTAAATGTGTATCGGTTTCTACTGTGGCTTAAATGCTGTGAATGGGGTTAGAACAAATAAAATGGGCCACATTTCTTCTATCTAGCTATTTAACTTAAACATTTGGTTGCTCTCTCTCTCCCCCTCCAAGCTTGAACATTTGTAATTACCATCATTGTTATTGTTCAATGCTCTTCCCCCACCAAAGCAGTGTCTGCTGCATGCTGCATGAATGTTACATTGTTTGTGTTTGTCTTTGGTGCTCCTTAGTATGCCTGTCTATTTCCATCTCTTATTTATTTTTTACTATTTTTGCTCAATTAGAGTCTTTTACTTGGATAAATTTGTTCTTCCTGGCCAGAGTAGCTCTTGAATTCTATTTCTTTATCTTGATTCTGACTTGAAGTTGTGTGTGTGGCGCCTGATGTCTGTGCTATAATTCAAGTTCAGCTTATGACTGCTCTATTAAAATTGTTTCTTACAGAAAAATAAATTTAAAAAGAAAAAATAAGAAAAAATGTGAAACTGTACATTTTTCATTTGTTTACAGCTCTTCGAGTTCAGACATTTACCATGGTCCTAACGCTGCTCAAGAAAGGCCCAATTCAGTTCCTGATAATGCATTAGCATCAGGTCTACGACAATCAAATCAAGTTACAAGGGGCTCAGCAGGTATTGTTGGATCTTTGATGCTTCTCAAGTCATACCAGAGGATGCATGCCCCATACACTCAGGTACTTTCTCAGACTTTTGGTTGGATACTTGTCATTTTTCGATGTTCTTGAATGTATTTGTAACTGTTGTATATGATCTTTTTCAATGTTTAGGAGGCACCAGTTATGACTGAGGATATGCATGAAGAAAGGCTCCAAGCAATGGAAGCATTTGGTAGTGCATTTGTAAGTATGCTTGCTTCCACATTATTGTTACTTTATCTTTCATGTCATTACTGGTTTGTATATTAGATTCATGCAAGTGAGGTTCAAATAGTTTTGATTGAGGACTAGAATCTATTGAGGGTGTGTTTGTTTGGGGGCAAAAAAGTGTCAACCAAAACTTTTCACTCTTCATAACTATTCCATTTTTTAGTTATTTTTTCACATTTTTCTCCTCATCATTACCCCTACTTTTCAATCATTTCTACACAACTACACATACAACTAACCTATCGATTTTAACTTTATTCTTTTTACTCCTCATCATTACCCCTATTATATCACATAATTTTCTATCAATTTGACAACTACTACCTCAAAAACTTTTAATCAAAAGTTTTACCCCCAACCAAACACACCCTAAATGGCAATCGTCCATAAATTGAAGGATAATGAATATTTTTTATGCTTAATACCAACTTATTTGTAGTGAAAATAGTATTAAGAAAAATGAGGATACGGTAGGTAGTGGGTGTGGGTCTAGTATCACAATCTTATGGCAATGTAACAGCTAGAACTGCCCCTAGCTTATCCTAGTAGATGGTTAGGTTGCTAGCAAGCGAAAAACTGAGTGCAAATGAGCTGTAATGTTATTTATAGTGAATTTAGCTCACCTAGTCCAAATAGACAGTTTTCATGTACCTACAGTCCAACTGTGCTAGCAGTTAACAGCATATTTTAATGATATGCTAGCTGGACTCAAGACTGCTACCTAGTTCTTAGTACAATACTCCCCTGCCTGTTTGGGTCAGGCTTGGCTTGAGGACGGTCTCTATAACTCTACCTGTGCCTTGCCAGCTCCTTCCCTGTTCCTCAATGAGATCATTTACAGCATAGTTTCATGTTTTGAATATCCGCCTTTGCTAGCTAAGCCTTTCATCTTCTCTTTTGCAGAATTCGTCTTCTCACTTGGAGAAAGATATCCTGTCTTCAGGTAACTTGCTATTTTGCTTTCCAGAGCTAGCTCATTCATATAACATCATGTCACTTATTTCTGAAACGTAAGGAAGGCAAACAAAGTTTGTAGTTTGAACACTGGATTCCCGTTGGCATGATTGACTCCGTTTCACGAATCTTCCAAGTTTAATGTGTTTGTCTGTAGATTGGACTTGTTAGCCTTGTATTTACTAGAAAAACTGGACTTGTGGAGGAAAGAACTCCATTCAATATGGTGAAAACCAGCATTCTCTATGTTGACAAATATGTGATAAATATAATTATGCATCTAGAACGAGAACTTACACAATAAAATGCTAAATGGGTTGATTGTATTATCATCAGAACACTGCTTTTGCAAAAAAATTTTGCTTTTCTCCCAATTCTCAGAATTGTTATTTCAAATCCACAAAAGATCTTTTGAGGCACAAATCACTATATTTTGTTTGATATGCCATCTTAATGCTAATACCAGCCATCAGACATGAGAGCTTTGGGTTAGATGGGATTTGTCTAAATCATGTGTGCACAAAATCAAATCTGTATCAAACAGCGAAATAATACATTACTTGAACAAGTGATTTCCAAAGCAACAGACAGCATGGAAAAATTTTGATTTTTTTTTTATTTTTTTTTTATAATAAAAATACTCTGACTAGAAAACTTTGATCTTGAAAAATGAAAATTTTCATCTTTAGATCAGAAATGGAAGTTTCAAATCCACCTTGTCTATGCGGGAATGTTGGTTTTCAATGAAGCTGCTACCTTTTCCCTACTCTATTTTTTGTATTCTCCTGAGCAATGTTTATGGAGTGTTTTGAATTGCATCAGCTGTCTGTTTCTCTTGCATATAAAGACACTAAAAAAACACTTACCAGTAATAATGGTTAACATGAATTCCACTGAGGAAAATATTAAGTTGCCTCTATGGTAATTGAAAAAATATTAAACTTGTAATATTGAAAGTTGTCCTTTCACTCTGGGTAGAATTGTCGCTGACAAAACTTGGGGGGTTTTTGGTGCAAAAATTATCGAATCGTTAAATCCAGAAAGAACATCATTTTCTTTCTGTATCAGCAAATTGGCAGGTCATTGATAAGTGACCCAGGAACATCTCTGCTTTCTAAAATTCAGTTCTCTAGTCTTCTTATCATTTCATGGAGAGTAATTAATCATATCCTTGTCTTATGGGAATTACAGATAATATTATCCTCAATCATATTGCTCACATGCTCGTTTCTATAAACCTGATGCGTTTCTCTTACATTGCCTCATATATATACTTCTGCTCGTCACAATCTTCCTCAGCACATAGCCTTGCTCATCCCTATTAGGTGTTGACTGACTTGCACTTGTACGTAATGGTTGCAAATCCATTCTCTCTCTCTTTTTGAACCAGACATGTCTGCATTCAAAGCCGCAAATCCAGATGCAATTTTTGAAGACTTTATTCGCTGGCATTCACCTGGTGATTGGGAGAATGAAGCTGAAGGAAACAATAAATCCAGTGAATATGAGATCAACGGAAAAAATTCTGAGTGGCCTCCTCATGGTAGACTTTCACAACGGATGTCTGAAGGTGGGAATTCATGGCGTCAAATTTGGAGTCACTCTCCTCCTCTGCCAGTTTCTGACCAAAAACCTCTCTTTGATCCAAACTGTGAAGGAGAAAAGGTATTCGTTGACAATTCTACACTGTATAACATGGGTTAATTTTTGCCGACTGAAACAATATATAGGTTATGTGCATGTTAATGGTGTATTTTTATGTCTTTTGCTTTTTCACTTGATATTCATTATTGACTGCATCTTTGCTTTTCTTCTCTCTCTCTCTCTCTGTTTTTTTTTTTTTTCTTTTTTCTTTTTCCTCTTGACATGAAACAACGGGTCTGTTTGCTAATGCATAGAGGGGGAAGTAGAATGTTGGGAACACATTTACTCATATGATTAGACTAACTACCTAACTACCCTACTTTTTTCAATTAGTATCTTTATATTTTTTAATGTTCCAGATTTGATGTATGGGTCTTGTTGTTCATCAGAGGTCATGATGACCAGACTTAGTTGGGCAGCCTTATTAAATGGGAGAAATCACTAGATTGTGACCCACCTAAGGTGAAACTTGTGAAGTTTAGCATAATGGGCTCAGTTGAAGGATTGACTATCTAGAAATGGAGACGATTAGAAGAGTGTACAAATTTGATTACATTTTAGAGGACATGAAAATACAGAGGATACTCATATTTCATTTTTTTTCCCCACTTACTGAATTTTACTCACTTTTGTGTATATTTATTGTGCCACGAAATCAGTATATGGGTCATGAATTTATTTGGCTGTTTATTTTATTGTTATTATTATGGGATTGTAAAATTATATGATGGCATTTCGGACATTATTCCGCTAGTTTATTTTTAAAACAAATTACTAGATTAATCTTTTCTTTTATGCATAAGTTGTTTTTAAGCTTCATCCAACACATGCTGGATCTTAGGAGACAACCTTTGTGCCTAAATCCAGCATGAAAATGCTGTTTTTGAGACTGGAGTGTCACACAAAGAATTAGGCTCAAGTGGAACATTATCATGTTTTTGTTCATTAATTTTGATCTTTAATGATAGCAGGAAGGGAAAGTGGTTGCTCATAAACTATATGCCCTGCAAAAGAAAAAAAAAAAAAAATTCCAAAAATTGCAGTTTGATGTTCTTGTAATATTTTTCTATTCCTGATGTTTTGATATATCCGTATCCAATCTATACTGGTTTTATCTGTCTGCCATATTATGAACATCTCTAATTATTTGGATGCTAGGTGGCCAGGACTGTGTCAACAACATATTTCATTTTTTTTACTGCTGAATACCTTCCCAGGACTGTTTCAGCGATCCATCAAAGTGTGGACCCTAGTTACACAATCTTTGCTGGGTCATTCTATGAATCTCACTGGTGCTTGGATTTAGTTATCTATTCAACAGACAAAAAGAATGTTGAGTTGCTTGAGAAATTTGTTGCTGCTTCTGCATCATGCCTTCTTTTAATTGCCTTCAATTGCGTCATGTTTGTGTAGGCGCTCCATTATCTAGAAACATTGCGACCTCATCAGCTGCTAGAGCAAATGGTTTGCACTGCCTTTCGGGCTGCTGTCGACACCCTGAACCAGACATCATATGGTGATTTAAAACAGATGGCAACCAAGGTTGATCAGCTCTACCTCACAGCTGCATCTATGTTGAGGCCATTGCAAGGTACTGATTCTGTTTTATCATGTGAGAGAATGTGTGCACTGCCATTGATATTATGCTTAATGGCCAATTCATATGTTTACTGAAGTAAACTCACGTTGATGCGAATCTGGTGGAGACATAATCCAAATCATAGGGTCCATTCCACATAAGCACGATCCAAATTATTTGATTCAAAGTGTCCATTCTTGGCTAGTTGGCTATCAAATGAATGGGTAACTGGTAATCTGTTACAAACCTGCTGTCCGTTCGCAGAATTATCAATTATGATCTCTGTCTGTAATTTGATGTGATGCTCGACTGGGCCACTTTCATTGATAAGAATGCAATTTCCATTCCATATTTTGGTGTTAACATATGTATAGCGATGTTTCTGTTCCAACCAGAGAGAGGAAGTGATCATAAACCTGTGCTCTTTGCAAACTTTTATGCTGTTTTCTTTTTTCAGGAAAGCATTTGCGTGACAAAGGTGAGGTCATGGATGACCTAAGACGGCTATGTGTTGTTTTTGAGCATGTTGAGAAGCTCATGCTGTTTGCAGCTTCTATCCACCGGAAGCTGTTGCATGCTCCACAACTTTCTCAAGCAATTTTCAGTGACTACTATAGCTTCTATGCTCCAAGAATGGGTATGGGCTTGGATGCTGTAGACAAAGAGAAGGTATGCGTTGAAATCTTTTTGTTCCATGAGGTGAGAACAGACAATTGCATGTGGTTTGCCTAAAACTGCAAGTGGTTCTGATGCACTCTCCATGGAGGAAGGATGCCCTAAAGGTTGAAAATCTTGAAAATCCCTGACCTTCATTGTCAACCTACTGTTAAGAAAATGGAAAGCAAAGGCAGCAATAATTATTGATGCCATTGATTTTTAGCCTCCTTCCATATACAATATTCCTAGGGCTGTTACCGAGATGGCTTGGCTTCCTCACATGGATATATTTAGACTGTACATCATGATTAGCAAGGACTGCTGTAGGCTGACACAGTTTTCTCAGGATTGTGCATCAGGTCTTTATAATTCTGATTATGGTGAGCCTGAACCTGATAATACTTTTTTCATCGGCTGTCTCAGGAATTCAATGTTAGACAGCAGGTGGGGATCTCTGACAGGCATGTGGTGGCCAATATGTTTCCGCCGCCCACTGCAAATCAGTCATGGAGGAAAGTTTTGAACATGGGAAATCTTCTGAATGGCCATGAGCCGATGCTTAGGGAAATTATCTTTTCTCTGTATGATGACTTGAGTGGTGGTCATTATGGGGCTAGCAGCTCTTGGGGTCCCCCTCAAGATATTGAGACACACCGCATGTACATTTGTGGAACATCCAATGACCTGCAGGTTGCATTATCCGTAACCTCCTGTGATTGATTTCAAATCATTGATGTCATTTATTCCCAAACAGATTGGATCGTCTTTGCTCTTTCATTCTCTTAAATGCTATTTTTTTTTCCCTCTATTTTTGAAACATGGTGCAAGCAATTGAATGCAAAAGCCAGAGCAAAATCTTGAGGACCTCTCTACCTGTCTGTGCAAATAAATAACTAGTATTTAAAGGTGATATGTGATTAATTAGAAGTGACAAGTAGACAATTTTTTTAAAACATTGTTATTCTTTTAAAGAAAATTCTTGAGATGTTAACTAATTTTTTATTGTTTCGCAAAGTCTAGAAAAATTCAATGCTGTATTGAACTTTGCAAGGCATTAACATGTAAGATCACTGAACTTATGTGGTGGTTGCAATATCAAAATTTGAAGGGTTTAATATGCAATATTGTTAACCAGGATAGCTAGTTTCGCAAAATTGTCCTCTTTTTTCCGGTCTCAAGCCTGGTGTTTAATTCCAAATGCATTGAAGTATCAATCGAGCAGAGCAAATAAGCTCTCTTCCATTCACTCATTTCTCACTGAATCAACAGAAATGAGCTTGGTTTCAACAGGTACTTCCAAATTGCGAAATGCCAGAAAATAGATATGATGCCAGAAATGGTTCAAAAAGAAACAACGAACAGCTAAATCATTAAATAGACATGATGCCAGAAATGGTTCAAAAAGAAATAACGAACAGCTAAATCATTGTTATTTTCTGACATGATTAGTCGTGGGTCAAAAATGGCATGGACCAGTGGCAGTGTCATTTTGAAAAATGGACGAAAAATTTAAAAAATCAGCATTTGGGTATAACACATTAAAAGGCAGACAGTAGGACTCTATCTATATGCTTGCACTTTGCAGGGCTAAACGAATTCTTTCTTTTATTAAAAAAAATCTAAATAATGATGCAATACTGGCGATGTTATTTATCAAGTAATAATTTGGTTGATTTTATATTTTTTACATTTTTGAGTTTTTCTTTCATTTTTACGCTTTCTCATTCATATATATATATATATTT
>JAXCLR010000105.1:8389294-8404663 GCA_035584095.1 Annona squamosa
ACCCAAAAAAAAAAAAAAAAAAAAAAAAAAAAATCAAGAAATGAAAAAGAAACGCCATCACAACCATCCAATGAAAGAACCATAACAGCAATCTCTAAAAACCCAAAAACAGAACCCAAAACCCCCACAAATACATGGATGCCAACCCACCCACTCCTCCAGCCCAAACAGACCCTCCACCACCACTACCACCTCCTCCCACTACCACCCAACGACAACAGCAGCAGCAGCCGGAATCAGCCCCGCCCAGTAGATACGAGTCACAGAAGCGGCGAGACTGGAACACCTTCCTCCAATACCTCAAGAACCACAAGCCTCCGCTGACGCTCGCCCGCTGCAGCGGCGCCCATGTCATCGAATTCCTCAAGTACCTAGACCAGTTCGGCAAGACCAAGGTCCACGTCGCCGGCTGCGGCTTCTTCGGCGACCCCACCCCGCCGGGTCCCTGCGGCTGCCCGCTCAAGCAGGCCTGGGGGAGTTTGGACGCCCTGATCGGCCGCCTCAGAGCCGCCTATGAGGAGAACGGAGGGAGGCCCGAGTCCAATCCCTTCGGAGCGAGGGCGGTGAGGATTTACCTGCGGGAGGTGCGGGAAGGGCAGGCCAAGGCAAGGGGAATCCCTTACGAGAAGAAGAAGCGGAAGAGGGTGGACGCCGCCGGTACTTCCTCGGCTTCCGGCGCTTCCGGTGGACAGGGAAGTGGCGGGGTAGAAGCCGGCGGTAGTGCAACACAAACAGCTGCTGCTGCGGCTTCTTCTTCTGGTGGTGCTGGTGGCGGCGGTGAGGGGAGTGTGGGAACTTCTACAACGACGACCACAACGTCAACGCCGGCGTCTACTTCAGTATAGATTTTTTTTTTTTTTTTTTTTATTTCGAGGTATTTTTGAGTATAATTTTTATGTGATATAAAAATGGCAATTTCTCTGAATATAATTTCATTGGAGAATCAAGGACGAAGGGTTTAAGAAGCTGGCTCTTTCATCTCCTCCTTTTAAAATTTTTTCCCCCCTCCTTTCAGGCAATATTTAGTTAATAAACACAAAACCTGTTAACTAATCTAACCTTTTACCCATTTGCTTTCTTTCTTAGCTTTGATTTTATATTTCTGCTGCTGCTTGTATTTGTCCTTCTTAGTTTTAGAGTTGTCAAGTAATTGTTCTCTTCTTCTCCTTTTTCTCACTAATGTTGTTTGTAGGGTTTTCTCTAAAAAGGGGAAAGAAAATAAGCTAGAGCCGTTGCAAGTTTGCAACTTGTCTATCAATATTTCATTTTCTTCGACCCTTATTAAAAGCCCTTGTCTTGTTTTATTCCTTGTGTTCCCATGCATAATCTTAAAACTCTCCCTGCCCTGAGCCACACATGCATCTTAATTAGCAGCCAAGTCAGCTTACTATCTCGCCATGTCGCCCGAGCGGCATTGCGCTTCTCTTCCTCCAACCAAAAAAATTCATAGGAAGTCAGGAAATTGAAATTTTGGGTTTTCCCTCTCGTAGATCTTTCCTCTTGTTTGTTTGGAGACAGCATATAATACTCCACCACATAACCAGCTTGGTGTGAAAACGACCAGCAGCCGACCTTCCCTTCTTTTTACCATTCTCTCTGTGTCTTCTACATGCTACCTTCTCCTTATTTTAATATTTCCCATCCAATAAGACTCCAAACAAAAACCATTCCCACACGAATCTTCCTCCATCTTCGAATCAAGATTTCGTTTCCTCCGCAGCGAATGCTGCTTTTTTTTTTTTTTTGTGATGATATATTAATGTCATACCACCCATTTGAAATTTCGATAGTTTATTTATATAGAATTCATTTCGAGAATTTAATTTGCAAGTGGGGTGATGTTCGATCATCATTGGAGCTGGCGAGGGGGAATTTGTAAAAGAAGCGTGATTACGAAACAGAAAAAGAAAATGTCACACTCATTTTGCCGTTTGGCTGGCTGCAATTGCGATTTCATCATTTGGCAAGAGATAACATGATTGGACAAAGAAAGTAGCAATCTTTAGATTAGATATCTCACCCCTCCAACCCCCCCACATTTTAGTGATCTTGACAGTTGATATGGTGGGGCCCACTGCGGATTGAATTTGTAAAAGAGGCCTACTTAATGGGGGCGATTCCAGGTGTTTAGTCTGGGGGCCTTCATATGGACGGCTGAGAAGAAAAAAGTTAAAATTCTGTCTATTTTTTTGAAAAAAAAAAAAATGAAGTGAGGAACACAGAATTAGATGTATGTTCACTTTATTTCCCAGCATGAGTTTGCAAATTCTACTTTAAAATTGTTATTAAATTAAATTATTTTATTAGATTAATTTTATCTCATTTTCAAATGGTCTCGTACACGTATAATGGAACTTGGTAGTGGGTATGACGCTAGCAAGAATAACTATGTGAAAGATTCTGATTTTGGAGTGTTTGTTTTTCTCTAAAATTTTCTGACCTAAACCTTTTCATTTATCGTTTTCAAGAAAAAATTTTCATTTATTATAATTATCATATTTTTAATTATTTTTTTGCATCTTTTTAGACAACCACTTTTCTTTTCCATCATTTCTACATAATCATTCATACAACAAACTTATCTATTTTAACTTTATTTGTTTACTACTTATTATTACTCATATTATATCATACAATTTTTTTTAATGTCAAAAATTTTTACACAAAAACTTTTCTTCAAAAATTTTATAACTTCTCAAATACACCCTTAAAGGTCAATTTGTAACATAATACACCATGTAGTCTCGATTTTGATGGATAATTTTATATATGTCGCGATGGCTTCTTGTGAAGTTTATAAACTTATTGAATTTGTAGGTATTTTTATTTTTGAAAATCAAAGCCCATATGTGCCACGACATTTTTTTTATAATTAGAACAAAAATTTTTAAAAAGATCCCAACCATTTATCGTATTTTACTTTAATAGATGTGTTGTATCATATGAAAAACCATTTTAATTTCTCTATAATTATATATATTTTTGATGATCTTGTAATTGTATTTTTAATATGATTAGATTATCAAAGTTTTCAATCAAGTGGATTTTTTTGTTATCTAAACTAAACAAATTAGTATCAACACAACGCATGGCCTTATTCTTAAAAAATAATAATAATAAATTAATGAGTGTAGCATGGAGCCGATTCCATGGGAGAATTGTCTACAAGTGGGCAATAGATACAAGATTTTTAGTATAAGCACAACGTATGGCCTGTTTTTATCTCTAAAAATATCAATTTTAAATTCTTAACGCAAATTTTTATATTCTCAATAAAACTTTTTTATTTCCAATATATGTCGTTATATTTTCATCATATATACAAATTTTATTTAAGAATCTTATATCCTTTCGATGGCCCCATTTAAGAGATCTCTCAGGTGTCATTTCATTGAAAATCGAATGTGAGCCGGACCACTACTTTTTTTTTTTTAGGACTGATAATTCTTTTGGAAAGTTTTATATCCATTTTTAGGCTAGAAACTGCAACGGTTGATTAATGTTCATGTGGACAGCTTCTTTTCCAAGTTACCTAGTTTTAGGTTAGAACCGTCATCACTCATCACGAATTGTATTCTGGGATATTTTCTGTCCTCCGATTTTCTGAAACCAGGTTGCTATGGATTGCGGAGCTCTCATCTGGTACAAACTTCAAATTACTTCGGGTAAATTACTTGCAGAGAAGGATCTTGTACTCACATTTTTGGAAGCCTTTCACTTTTATAGCTTTTGCACTGTTTTTAACCTCTATTTAATTACTTTTCTTTTACTTCTTTTTATTTCCATTTCTATCACGCGATTCCCTTCTTTAATTACGTGAAAGAAGTCTTCAATTTAACACATTTATAAATTCTAAGCTTCTGGCCCTTGCTAGAGGAGTATTTGTTTACCATGTATTAGGGGGAGTTTATGTATCTTATTTGCACTAGGAGCATGATCTCCGACTATTTGGACTAAAATCCCTTAACTAGCATAGAAAAATGTATTTTCAGATGAGTTACAAAAATAAAAAGTTATAGGTGTCTAACCAAAACCAATGTGTTCTTTCAAGACAGATCTGTAGTGTTGTCCACAGATTATAAAGTATTCACATGCTCAACATTATCTCCATGTTGAAACCAATGTAATATTTGGTATCTTTAAAACATTGTGCGTACATATGGAGTCGCATATGAAAATAATTTTTTTTAGTAATCGCATATGAATTAGTGAATCAATAATAAGTTATTAATATCACCCTTAAATTAGTGGCTTTTAAATAACTCATAATAAGAAAAATAATTTTATAACATACAATCACTATAACACATTTAATCATAAGTAATAAAATTAAAAAATATTAGATTTCATAATGGTCGTTGTTTGGCTTTCGCATGTGCCTAATAGCAAAAAATATATTTTTGTTGCTGTTAAGCATATATATAAGCTAAACAACAACTATAGTGCCATCAAATTTTGTTTCTAAAACTGCTTATAAGACCAAATTAACTCGTAATTTTTATTTACTACTAATGCTTGTGTGCTGCAAATGTGTAGTTAGTATGTACAACAAGTATTTATGGATTAAAATGGGCCCAAAATGAGTAACATTATTGAAATACTTCGTGGACTCCGTATTGACACCCGTCATATACAATATCATCTGTAGGATTACGTTCTTTTATATATTTTTGACAAAAAATTTATTTTCAGAATATCATTATTTACTTCACTTTTTCTATCGCATCCTTTTGCTAATTTCCTATTTTAGTTATCTCATTGATTTTTATACCTTGTCATCGATTTCCTGAATCTATGTGAATAAAATATTTTATGATGGGTTCTGAACCACTGCATTTATAGATAATCCTAGAAAACGTGCAACATGTTTCGTTTATAAATGCCACGAGTACAGAATTTCATTGCATAACATTATCACGTGCATTTTGTATGTCTTACACGAGTACTAATTTTTTCAGACTGGTCTATAATTTTGTGATTTCAGATCGGTCTAAAAATATTTTTTAAAATTTTTTTAAATTTTTTATAAATATATTAATCTATAAATTAAGTTTTATTATTTTTAAATATGCACATATATTCATTTTGAATTTTTAAATACGTGGGTATTTAAGTCATTTTAAATTATATAAAAAATTTTAAAAATAGAAAATATTTTTAGGCAAGTCTAAAATGATCAGTCGACCTCTTAGATATATTCATTCAGATATAACTTTTTCATCAAACGTTCATGTATAAACTTAAAATTAACAATTACTTTATTTGTGCTTCTTTATCGAGGAATAATAAAACTGTAACCGGTCTTTTCTTATCACTTGAAATACTAGTTATCCTATCGATAATATCGCATTTGATAATCCCACAATAAGAAGCATTTTATCCATCTTTTCTTCAAAAAACAAAAATCATTGTTGAACTAGAGAATATTCTCGACCAATTGGATTCCGTACAAGAAAATAGATTTTTTGCAACCAGTATTGGCAAGAAAAATGCAAATCTAAAGAAAATTTTTCATATTTAAGATGATGAATTTATAGGAAAAGAAAAATTTTCTTGCTTTCATAGGGAAGGAAAATTTTTCTTTAAGATTTTATTAATTAAAATCAACACTTCGTTGTTGTCTAGATACAAAAATTATGAATTATTGGTAACTAAACTTTTTCTTAACTGTTGCTATATTGAATGTACCACAAATCATTAGCAATCAAGTTTTTCTTTAACAAAAGAATTTGATTTTTGCAAGAGAATTTTAGTTTCCAAAAATCTAAAATTTTGTAGTGATTTAATTAGATATATATGGATGAATAGTTTAATCAAATACACCTTAGTGAGAACTAGATCTTTTTTTATTAAATGAATAGGATGTATCATGTGAATCACTCCAAATATGAAGTGCAACTACGAAACCAAGAGAACTCATTTTTAGAAATCTTTGTAAGCAAACAAAAAGTCTTTATTGAAAATATAAAATATATATAACTAAATATTATGTTGCATCTAATGATCAATAGTACCAACCGAGCCGTGCTCGGTTGGTCTGTGCGGCTGCCGAAAATGGGCGGCTAGCAGTGGGTCGGAGGTTCGAGTCTCCTTTCGGCCAAAAAATGTGTGTGGGAGCTTTGTCTCCCGTCTGAATGGTTGTAGGAGTCGTGGTCTCCCGTTTAGTTGTTGGAAGCTGTGTCTTCCTGATTATTTGGCGGAGCAGTGTCTCCAAATTTGTAAGAATGTCTCAAAGCCTTCAATGTAATATGTGTTGAGATGTATGTAAATATACATTACAATAAAAAAAAAAAGATCAATAGTAAGGAAAATATAGCCTGAATTGGTTACTAAAACCTATTAACCAAAAAATTCCCCTACATGTGAAATGCTTTTACAATGAAATTAAAATTTAGTTTTATAAACATATGACTTATAAAGTATCAAATAGTGATGAATGATGCATAACTTAGTGATTCACATCTTGGAATGCATGTGTAATCCAGGGTTTGAACCTTGATGGTTATTTATAACCAATTTTTTTAGCAATCAAATTTTAATCTTTTACATCGAATTTTTAGTCACTTAAAATACAAATTTTTGTAGTCTACGTGAATAGATATCCTAAAAAAATATAAGAAGATAAATACAAGGATTAGATCAAATTAGAATAATTTTTTATTTTTTTATTACATTACACAGAGACTATGCTCCTTTCATGGACATGCACCAATGATGTGAATCACTAGCCTATGCCTTGGTTCACATTTTTGATATTGTAATAAAATAAATAATTTTAAATAATACATCGAAATGGGTTAAAATGGATACATCTTAATGAAACCAACTTCATAAAACTAGATCCCATTTACATTGATATATGATTTAGATTAAATATGATGTTCCAATCAACATATAAGTAGACAAAAACTTACCTGAAACATTATCAATATTTTTGTTAATTTTTCATGTTATTAGAAAGCTCATGTCAATTTTCACATATTTTAAAGTTCATATATATATATATATTTTATTTTTTTTGAAGCTCTCTTCTATATGACCAAGCAACATGGATTGAAGTAGTTCTATGTAACCTCCTTAAATTTTAAAATTTTTACACTTAATAGAAAATATAATCTATTTATTATATTTAACATAATTTGTTTAGATATAAGACTAATATTCATTCAAATCCATTATATACACAAGCCACATTTGCTCAAAAATAGATAAATTCATGTGTAAATTACGGAAAATGCTTAAATCAATTTACATATGTATTGAAATGTAGTAATACTTCATAGAATTATTTATCTATGTAGTAACGATATTTTAGATAATTTAGATATTGAAAATACAATTCAAAATTGATAAAACTTATCACGACTTTAATTTGAATAAAACTTATTTTCATGATTAAGTAAATAATCTAGATATGATTACTATAACAGAAATTATTTTATGCTACAAATTGAGTAATTTGCAAATATACTTCATATAGTTTGATCACAATTACAAATATACCTATATAGTTCTAGAAATTACAAACACAAACACATTAGTTTTAGAAATTTGCATATGGTATCTAAGTGCAAGAAATAAATTGTGGTCGTGTAAAAGTATTATATACAACTAATGTTACGTTAGGTTTTTAATCACACGAGAGGCTGCTTGCGACCTCTAATCCTATGCCATAATATAAATGTAGTTGCTGCCAAGTATTCATAGATGCAACTATTTCTTCATTAAGAATATGTAGGGTTGCACTCAAAACTTTATGATGTACAACTTTTTCACTTTTCACAATTATTCTATTGTTAATTATTTTTCGTATTTTTCTATACAATTATTCTATTTTTTAATCATTTCTATGTAGCTACCTATATAACTAATATATCTATTTTAAATTTATTTTTTTACTCTTCATTATTAACCATGTCATATAACATCATTTTTTTTGTTTAGAAAATTTTATAAAAAAAAATTTCATCAAAAAGTTTTATTATTTCGCAAATGCACACTAAATACATAATTTTTCTTATAGTGAACGGATGAAGAGAATTTTATATTATCATCAAGTTAGGTTAAAATAAATGGTGTTTTACAAAGGTATTGTTAATTCTTATCAATTGGGATAAGATTAGATTTAGATTACTTGTTTTTTACTTTTAACATTACTTTTCCATTACTCATATAGTTTCTTATTTTCTAATACATAACAATTTTATTTTTCTCATGTCTAATATAATATCTTATTTATAAATACATAATAATAATCTTTTCTAATTCAATATCCTCGTCCAAATTAAATTATCCAAAATATTTGAAAAACTATATATGTAACCTGAATACTTTTTTGATAAAAGCAAAGCTATTGAACAATATTAACCTCCCCTTCATATCTTAAGCCACATTCATAGATACAAATCATAAATGAGAGCGCGAACACGTTTTATGTTGGTTTTGTTTAGGATGTAGGAAGTCCTTCTCAAATATAAACCGATAACACGTCGAATATCTAACAACATGAGACTTTGTAACCACTTGAATAATGACTTTACTGTTCAAAAATTTTTCTCCTGTTATTCATACATTCGACAAAAAAATTGTAAGAGTGGCTTTATTTTATTTTTGATACATAAAAGAAAATAATTTTAATTCTTTATTCAAACAACCCATGACTTTCACAACCAAAAAACCCATTAATTGGTGTAATCAAAAGCAGGGAGAAGAGAGGTTATGACACTCGCCACTGCACCTATTCCAAATAATTGCAGGTAATGCAACACCGAAAATTAGAGCTTCCCATTCTGCGCTCTTTGTAAGTTTTGCAATTCAAAGAGTCAGACTACTTCGGTGAATTGAAATTTCTTGACATATAGCTAGCTAGTACCATCGAATCCGTCCTTACACCCGCATATATCGATCAAAATACAGCAAATATTAGCTAGCTGTCGATGTGACATGCATTAAAAGGTATTACATACGTCACTCATTCCACATGATTCATGAAATTAATTAAGGCTTCCTTTGAAGATGTCATATCATTAGTCCTCTTGCCGATTAGTTATTATTTCAGTCGTGCGGGTAATTTACCTTTATACAGCACATTTTTTAGTTGTATATAATGTATATTAGATTATATTAAATATATTTTAACTTTAATTAATTATTTAATTATGAATAGTTGATTACATTTGAGCGATCCAATTGGTTAAATATAATTATTTTTATATCAAATGCTGCTAAAAGTAATATTAATACAGTTATAAAAATTATGCTGCAAATAATAATAAATTTTAACTGCAATTAATATATATTTAGTTGCACTTGCTGAACTAAAATTTGGTTGCAAAAAAGTAGTTGCATACAATAAATTTTGTTGTCGTGTATTAATGCCTTGCAATTGATTTTTCCATATACGGAAAGAAAAGAGAGCAAAAAAAAAAATTAAAGCAAGTGACGTAGACTAGTAGAGATCATTAATAAAATATATAATAACCAAAACCATTTATAATATTATAGAAGATTCATGTCAAATAAAAGTAGAAAATCTTTAAGATAAGTTTTTTTAAAGGGACAAAAGAGTAAAAAGTCATGAGAGTTCCATTCTTTGGCTTAAAATTGATATGGTATTTAATTATCTTGCTATATCTATTTTTTAGATTGATATGATTTCATCTTCTATTTCAATTTTTTAGAATTTTTATTTTATAAAACTACACTTTCTTATATATGGTCATATTTTTGCAGTGAAAATTAAATTTAAGTATAAGTTGTTGTGTTATGTTATTGTTAAAAATATTATTTAAAAAATATGATTGCATGGTTATATTTGAAAAGCAATTACCGAATACGTGATTACATTTGCTATATATATAAAATTAGAAAATGCATACGATTCCCAAGGGCACTATAGAGAAAGATGATAACTTAGCTAATACCCAATTTAGTTTAGGCAATTATAAAGAAACAAGACCCATCATTCTATCTATAATTTACTGGCAGTGAAACATTTACCGAATTAATATGCGGCAAACACAGCGGAATACATACGGAGGCAATAATATTATGCCAGGAAAATAATATTTTTTCTTGTCTTGGCACCTTATCCATATCTGGCAGTATTTTTAAAAATGGGAGCTAAAAATAATGGGAGCTCCATTTTAGTCACACTACTGACGGTGCTTATAAACAAACAGGCCTTTAGGCGTGAAAATCAAATGTTACAACCAGTACTATAACGCAATGGGGTCAATTTCATTTGAATTTTTTTTGCTAATTTTCGGTGTTTAATTATATCTACGAAGAAAAATCATCAAATAAGGAGTAAGAATTCTGGGAAAATATTCTTATCTTTTCTCGCGCATGCACCCCACACCATCTCTGGTTCTTCAAACGCTTTTGTTTCTCAATTATAACCAAGTAAAAAATATGTTAAAATAACATTATTTTCCTTTCGAATTATTCTCTTTCTTTTGTGATCACAATTATATTAATTTTTATATAACACCAAAATTTCTAGTTTATAGAGATTTACCTTCTTAAGCACCTTGAACGCGTTACAAATTTTGGTCATTTTTGCAAGATCAACAGTTGTAAAATAAAATTAAAAATTGCAAAAGAAAATGGAGTAAATAAAGCAGATCTTAATTTAATAAATAATTTGTAGCATAATAAAAAAATCAAAATATAACACTATTTCCTCCGCTTGAATTGTATAAGGATGAAAAAAAAAATTTAATCCAAAGTTTCAAAAATGGTCTTATTATTTGTCTTCTACAAATTAATATTCCTAGTCCACCAATCAAGCAAAGATCGTACGTGTATTTAATCATATTAATTGAAGTATTTAATATTTGGGTAGCATTGAAGCCTTTTCATTTGTAACTGATCCCATTTGTTAGGTTATTACTACAGGAGCAATACAATAAAATATTCTATTTCTATTTTCAGTCCCCACAATTCAAGTATGGATGTAGGTACGTGTGAGGAATTAAAAATCTCTTATTGGTGACGAGTAGTGGAGCATGTCTGAAGTCATACATAAATAAACAAATTAATTATTTGAGAAAATCATCAGCACTTTAGGTTGCAAGACCGACGCATCCATATTAGCTGTTGCGTCTACTTCATCCATTTGATTAATTCATCCGATTTCAAGCATAAGCTCAATAGAAGAGAATTGATGGCGCAATTACATAAATATTCATTTCTGCACTATCGAATGATGCCATGTGCCACGCCATCAAAATGATTCTACCCAAAGATCAATTGTCACTCGCATCCTTGCATAGTTGCATGTCGTTAATTACCTGCATCCAATTTCATTGATTCCCAATTCATCTTAAACAAGGAAAATCAACACTTGACACCACCTTAATTTTCTCCATTTTTTTTTTCATTTTTATTTCCGGGTATCCAAATAGACCCTTACTGATCTGCTAAGGCATTTTTTGTTTTTTTTTTTTTAAATTTAAAACCCCATAAGCTTCCTCACCGTACTTTACAGATAAAATAAATGCAAACATAAAAAAAACCTGCATTTTTGGTGAATTTTAAAAATCTCGAATCCTCCTCATGCAATTACTGGTGATTTGTTTGCCCATTCTAGCATTCCGGGACAGGCTTCATTTATATCAAAAAAAAAAAAAAAAAAGGAAATAGTGGTTTTTTCCAATAATTATCGTTAATTTAAAAATCGTCCCTGGGAATTCAATCGGGAAAATATCGTCCCTAAACACGAGAAATTCAGCGGCTTTTTTTTTCCGTTCTTTTTTCCAATTCCAGTTTTCGGGCGCACTTCTTCCGTACCCTTATTGGCTTATCAACGTGATGCTAATCATCTACGTGCCTTGCGCGGCAGAGGCGTCGAGCCCGTCGGCATGCAGCTGTCCTCATGAGTGGCACCATCTACAGTTCTCTCTACTACTCATCTCTCGAACGAGGACTTAATCAAGTGATCTAAACCGTTGATTTTGTGGTATTCACCATGTAATAGATGAACAGTCCAGAAAATAATTAAAGTTCTAGGAAATTTTAATTCATTGCCCAAATATTAATGATCTTGTTTCAAAGAAAGTTGATTGCATGATAAATAAAATATTCAAATGTGCTAGCTTCTCTAAAAACTTGGTCTACTACGTTCCAACGCCTGGATCCCGTCCATTAAAAAATGAATACTTAAGCGAATCTGGTAATCAGGACACCGTTCAAGTTTCGATGGGACGGTACGATGTTAGAGCCTCGTGCGCAGAGCCAGCGCGACGGAGGGAATATAAAACGAGAAACGCGTCTTCGAGCTCCCACGGGAGCACCGGAGAAGTTTTCTGGTCGCACGTGCCGGCGTCGAGCGAGTGTCAGATCGCGACCGTTCGTGGGCCCACTTGAGCTCGGAAGCAAAGACGTGTCTAGCTAGCCTACATGTCGATATGTCATTAGACTGACGTGCACTTCACGCCAAGACAGCGGCACGTGGGAGATGAGAACGATGCTGCCGGACTGCTTCGCACGTGCCAGGAAAAGGATTGCCGGATCCACTGGTTCAGATTCGGCGAGCTTTAGACGGGGGATGGGACAAATCGAATTCCAACCGTCCATCAGCTTTTTCCTCACTTATGAAGGACATCTGATCAGCTTCTCAAATGATCATCCAACATATGGATCTGATGTTCCGCGCACGTATTTATTTTTACGTGGGAGATACATGTACGGAGCATTCGTCGCGGGCGACCCAGTAGCTTTCGTGCACCTCCCCAATTTTGTCTTCACGTGGAGCGCCAACGCTAACGTATCGAGGGGGAAAGCCATACTGCTGGGATTCCAGTCGAGTGGTTTGTCGCGGTTCATCAGTATGCAGCATTTCAGAGAATATTTCACTCCAAAGATCCGATATGAATCACTAGGCAGTGATCCGTTCCGTTGATCTATCATCATGTCATTTTTGTAAGGAATAACCTATTCCAATAATAGGTAATTATGATAATGGAATTTCTATATTAGATTTATATATTCAGAGATCTATAGTGTTTTATTGGAGAGGTTTCTGTACTGGGCATAAACATTCCCTTTAAAATGAAGCCTGATACTACAATAAATAATAATAATAATAATAATAAGCCTGATACACGGTCCGAAAAAATGAATATGGTGACTGTGTCCCTATGGCAAGAAGGAAAGCAGGCTACAAAAAGTCGTATTGGGAAGGAATTAGAGTGGGCGCTTGAAGCAGCGTGTGTTGTTCTTGTCCACGCTGCCATCATCGATATATATACTATTGATTATTTAAAGTGCAGTTGAAGGGAATATATACTAAAGTATTGCATCATTTTGGCTGGACGTAAGACGCCACACATGCATTTAGAAATGGCCCATTTATTTGGCCCATTTATTTCGGGTCATAGAAAAACGACGTCATGCCCACATGGCCATGTGCGGTTCCCTGCAAGTCTGTGACAACCTTCTCCAATCTTCATCCCCGGTGAGAAACACATGAATGGTGGTATTTTCAAAACTTTTTGCATACTGACACAACAATAAAATACATATTTGGTAAACCTTATGGTGATGTTTTATAAAGGAAAAGAAAATCTTTCTTATTATGATGTTTTGGTTTTAGTCGCCTAAATATAAAAATTATTAATTGTTTACGACTAAATTTTTTCTTAGTGATTGCTATTTGAGATATATTATAAATTATTGTTAACTAATTTTTTAACAACTAAATTTTAGTTGCCAAAAATCAAAATCTTTTGTACTGTAATCATTTATTCGCTATTTAAATAGCCTTAAATATTTATGATGTATAAGTTTTCAATTGAAGCCATTTTTGATATCATACATTTATCAATAAATACCATACATGGTTTAGATTTTAAAAAAATATTTTTAATAATAGGAGAGGATAAAAATCAACAGAAACATTTACATTAAATCGGTAAAAAAGAGAGAGAAATAAATAAAATAGTTGTAATAAATGAGAATAGTAGAAATTGGAATATTTATTTAAAATTATATTGAGTCTCACTTTTATGCATGCAAATTTTTCATTCACTTATTTTATAAAAGTATCTTTATATAAAACAATAGGAATTGATTGCCTAAATCACAATATAAAGTTGACATAAAAAGCAATCACTGCATTTTTGTTTTAACTTCAGCTAGCTTCTCGATTTGGTTGATTTTTAATATGATAAAGAATATAATATTTAAATTGTCTGGGCGACTGGATGGACAAAAAAAGAAAAAAAAAAAGTTTTAACTTCTCGGCTTCTGTATTCGTAACATAGGAGCTTGTATCTATTCCATGGAAAAATGAGAATTAAAAAGGTCACATGAATGGCATGCTTCGAGTACTAATTAATTCCAGCTGTTATTGTATTGTTCTCTTAGATTTGCCCCCAATCAACAGCTTTTTGAAAAGCCTTGGCTTGAATGTTGTTCCTCAGATATTTTTTAAATATTTTGGTTGCGGTTTATTTGCAACGTCGTCTATATCAACAGCTGATCTGGTCAATTATTTGCCATAAGATGGGTGAAATCCGGCGCTGATAAGCATATTATGGTTTAATAATGGTTGATCTTTTAGGCTGATGTGAAATTTTAACTGCCTTGTAATCTTAAAGTTCTTAACAGAGACAAACAAAATTTTTAATGTGGGCACTTTTTGCACATGAATTTTAATCTCGTTGTTTTTGGCATTTGGTACTTAATCCAATTGTCCAGTATTAATGCAGTCGAAGTATTATTATTATTATTATTATTATCATTTTGGCCAAACGTGCCAAATTTTAATAGTTGCATTAGATATTTTTACTGTACTTAATGTAAAAATAGCTATATTTAATCAAATGCCACCAATTTAAAATAATCGAGTATTTATAGTTAAATAATTGATTGTAGATAAAATGCATCTAATGCAAGTAATTACTTTGTATGCGTATAAAAAATTGGCTCCACTAAAAAAATTTGTTGTAGCAATGATTCTTTGTTTTTATAATTATTTACAAGTATGTTTAATTTTTATTTTTCCCAATAAAAATATTGTTTGATAAAATTATAATTTAATTTATTTTTTATTAAAAATTTTATTTACTACAAGAAAAATTAGTCAATTGCAAATGAGATTTATCTGTATCTAATCTAACGAAAAGATCATGCATAAAAAATTAAATTGCCACGTAGATCATTAAGAAATTAAGTTACCTTCATATACATATATACATCGGATGGACTGGATCTTAATTCCAATTAACATTCTTTAAAACATACTAATTAGAGCACCGATCTTTTCAGGATTTTCGACCGGTCTGAAAATATTTTTTTAATTTTTTTTTGAAAATAATTTTATAAACTTGTTAATCTAGTTATATTTAATTTATAAACCAAGTT
>JAXCLR010000105.1:8405436-8419875 GCA_035584095.1 Annona squamosa
AGATTTTTTAAAATCAGTGGCATTTTTCGTAATTTTAAATTACCGAAAATGCCACTGATTTTAAAAAATCTAAAAAATATATCTAAAAGTCTCCAAAAATAGTAAATATTCATACATATGTTAAATAAACCTAGATTAACCATTGTATATAAAAATTTTCAAAAAAAAATAAAAAAAATAAGTGCAGTGCACCCGGGTGCGTTGAGGCTGAATGCACCCGGGTGCACTGAATTGGGCTCCAGTTTATTAGCAGTGATGTTCCTTCGTGTTGTGAGAATTTTCTCATCTCTTCTATAGAAAGAGGTATTCTTCGGTTCCTCTGTAGTATAAAAATTTACATGTAATGATTTGTAATATTAGATGATTTATTTTGTATGTTTTAAATAAAAAATTAAAAATATTAACGTATGATATCAATATTCATTGTGGCTATATATTGCTTTTCTTGTAGTATATTAGTGGTATTAATTTTTATGTTGGCTATTTTAATTCTAAGTTGTGTTTAATATTTTATAAAAATTTTATAAGAAAAGTTTTGGTGTAAAGTTTTTTCAAATAAAAAAGCAGTTTAACATAATAAGAATAACAATGAAGAGTAAAAAGAATAAAATTAAAATAGATTATATAATAATTGTGAAAAATGATTGAAAAGTAAGATATTTATATAAAAATATAAGAAAAATAATTTAAAATAGCATAGTTATAAAAAAGGAAAAATTTTAGGTTAAAAAATTTTCATGATTATCAAACACACTGGGATGTAATAATATTTTTTTGATGAAAAGTTTTTTAAATAAAAGAAAATAATATAATATAATAAGGATAACGATGAAGAATAAAGAGAATAAGTTAAAAAAGATAAGTTAGTTGCATAAATAATTATATAGAAATAACTGAAAAGTAAAATAATTTTATAAAAATATACAAAAAAATAAAATTGTTACGAAAGATAAAAAATTTTAAACTGAAAATTTTTTCGCTGAAAAGCGTTGGGGATTGCCAAACACGAGTCCGATGATTGAAAGGTAGGCATCTTTGCATCTAGTTCATCCATTTATTTATTGGTGGTCACATCAATGATTGAGATCGAAAGGTTGATTAATTAAGAGAGGTCACAATTGTTGATTACAAGCATCGGGTCCACATACCTGCATCCGATGTGAACTGTCCATCAATTTTCCTTTGATGGGTCGATTTTTTTAAGGTTGATATTGTCTTCTTTTCCCTCACTTGGGTGCCATCCACGTGTAAAAACGATTATAGAGATATTCCATCTTTTAAATAAAAAATCTCTGAAAAGGCCAAACCCTTCTCTTTTCGAGATCATCATAATTTTTCCTCATCCACCGGCTCCCCAATTCATATTTGATACCATTTGGTAAGTGTCCTTCTATTGGTCTCTAGTCTTTACATTGTCCAGTGCACTCTCATGGAATTAAATGGTGGGCCCACACATTGACTGTGGTCAACCTCGTAGACGTTTTTTAAAATGATTGGCTGCCTGTGCATCCCGCACTTGGATTCTTTTATCTTTTTTTTTTTAAAATAAATAAATAAATAAAATCTGGAATTTTGGTGGTCCACCAGAGAAAATTTAAAAAAGTGGACCCACAAAGATTGAAAACTGATCTTTTTGGAGGAAATAAAAGGTTGGATACTCTGGCGTATGTGGCCAATCATATTCAGGCACTTTAAAAATTAAAAATGACATATTAATGATGTCATGGAAAGAATTTTTTATGGCTCGGATCTTTGATTACTACTTTTTTTAAGGTATTCATTATAAACATTGACGTTGAAGGGTAATGATCTAATGCACCTATGTGCACATACACTTCCATACACCCCTTCCATTTCAACCCACTTGTCATGTCCATTCATTTGTTTTCATATATCATGTTAGCCCGGGGTAAATAACAGATTTCTTAGCTTAGGTCAAAATTTTATTATTATTATTTTTTATAAACTTGTTAACCTAATGTGTTGAATATATAAATTAAATTTTATCATTTTTGAGATGTTTATAATTTTTTTGAATTTTTAAATATATGTATAATTTTGCCATTTTAATTTTTAAATATTAAAAATAGCTAAATTACCATTTAAACTTACTAAAATTATTTGTCCAATTAGGAAACTAAGTTTTATCAAAATTATAGATTTCTGTTGGAATCATTTAATAAAATAATAAAAGTGTAAAATTAATATAATAAAATTATCTAACTTATTTATATCTTAAAGATGTTAATTTAACACCATAAAGATGTGCATTTAACATCTAAAACATTATTCTATGTAGAAATTATTCTATAGATTACTATAACATTCCAATAAATTTATGAATATCTCTGTGTGTTTCTTATATTTTAGATATGACTAAATATTTGTAACTCGTCTAAGAAATGACTTGTAATGCCACGATAAAACAAATGAATCATTAATATGAGATGAGTGTCTCGGTACTTAGTTTGCAAGACATCTGTTTCATGCTCTATCTTGTTAGAATTTTCATAAATTAAAAACGCCGTTTCAAGCGTTTCTTTCTGCAAGCGTTCCGTTTCCAAGCGTTTTTGAAAGTGTTTTTTTTTTTTTTTTCAACGTTATATTTTGTAACGATTGATTTCAAACATTAAAATCCAGGCCTATATATAGGTGCCTGATTTGCTTGAAAACCATCACATTTTTTTCTCTCCAAAAAATTTTCCTTTCTATTTTCAAGTTCCTGCCCCAAAATTTCAACATATCTTAGTTGAAAGACATCTGTTTCATGCTCTATCGAGCTTGGTCTCCTGCCATCATATTCTTCGCGAGGGAAATAGGGTAATTCACAGCTTAGCTGATTATGCAGCTTCAATTCCTGACTTGGTGGGGCTATCCAGCAAGCTTCATTGAGAATCATCTTTGTTCTATCTGTGTTCCTTTTAGTTAATGGAGGTTCTTTTTTCCACCCAAAAAGAAAAAAAGAAAAGAAAAAAAAAAGTAAATTAGTAAAGCTGGCAAAATAGGCAACAACACTTAAGACTTTGACGTTGTCAGCAACACCGAAAAAAATTGTCTAATAAACGTCTTTCTAGAAGGGTATATTTGCAAAATGAGTCAGATAAATTTGCATAATTGCAAAAGAAGATTTAAGACGGTTGTGACTTAAAGATACAACCATAAAAATTTCAGATCTTATCAGTTTCACATTTCCCTATCTTTTTTTTTTTCTTTTTTATTTTTTGCGATACACATTTCCCTATCTTAAACTATGACAAATCGTTAATTTTCATTGGGTTTCATTGGGCTTCATCAGCTAACGACTTTTTTTTTTTTTTGCAATTTTTGAAAACATGGAGGGTTGATTATCCAAATATTCAAAACACATCGTCTCATCCGTAATTATCAGACATTTAGAGTTTAGTTTGCAAAGACTTAAGAGAAATCTACAAATATTTAAATATCAGTGACAAGCTATATAAAAAGTAAAATTCCATGCCTACGAATTTTCCTCTTGATGCTTTCGATCAAAGTGACTAGAGATAAATTAACCCAAGTGCTTTGGGTCTTTAATTGGTCTCCAACTTTGGGCAAGGCCCAAGGTCTGGAGTGATGATCCAAAGGCCAAAAGTTTATCGATATGTCTTGATCCTTCTTTGACAATTTGTTGCTCCTCCAAGCCTCGATTTCCGGATAACATTCATTGCATCAATGAAATGGGAGAGCATGTAGTAAAGGATACAATGTCTGCAAGAAAGGAATTGAATGCATGATGACCAATGTATGAAAATGACGCATACGTCATATCGCTTGCACAAAGAAATTTAGAATACTCTACACAATTACAATGGACGATACACCGTTGATCTCTAAGGAACTTTGTAGTATTATTATTTAAGGTCTGTTTGTCTTTATGTAAGAGAGGTGATTTTTTAAACTAACAATACGCCTAATTTGAAAAAAAAAAAGAAAAAAAAGTGAGCATTTTCCTGGTTTTCTCTAATTATCCACCATATATACAGTATAAGGATCATGGTACTTAGATCTTCACACAAAAGTCATCTTGAAATTACTTCTTCGCGATCATCATTTTTTTTTATAATTACCTCTACATGTTTATTCATATTAATTATCTTCATTCAAGCTTTAATATATCTTTAACTAAAAGATTCATATTGGATTTTTTAGTGAGCAATTGGGGCTTACTTTATAGTTTTATAATTAACCGTGTGATCTCACTTCAGTTAAAATGAATAAATAATGTTTAGCAGTGGTATGTATAGACACACGCTCACACATGGATATATATGCATGCCCATCCCATTTTTGGAATGGTGTTGCATGGTGCTTTAATAGTTGAGAAATCTAAGCCGGAAGCATTCATAGGTTGGACGGTTAATTCTAACGTTTGCGGCACACTCATGTTGCTTCAGAGGGCGTGGCCATCGTTCATATGCTCTTAAAAAGTCATTACATTAGTCTGCCTCCAGATTAGCTAGAAAGGTAGGCTGATCGAGCTTTCAATATTGATTGGCAATCTACCATATCCTGGCATGATCTCTCCTCATAAATGAAATGTACCCAAAAATTCATTTTAGGTTGTACTTAAACATCTTCAAGATTCCATGATAAACAACTTAACAAGTAGCTAGCGCCCAAAACCAAAAAAATAATAAATAAATAATGCAATTCCATGATTTTTGGTCCACCCAAGAACAATTTTGGGCATAAATAAATATATACGGTCGTGAAGTCATGTTTTCGCAAAAGAAATATTGGGGAACAAAGCTAGTTTCTGAATTCTGAGAAACTGTTACTCTTTTCACCCTCCTGATCCTTTTACATGATAAGGATTTGGCCGTATCTTTCTTGTGGACAGAACCCCGGCCGGTCTAAGAATGTAGCAAATTTAAGTAGGAGCTTTGAATCTATCCGTCCCTTTTGGTTTGAATTGTTTCCCAGCTGCAAAAAATGTATTTTTTCTTGTTTGGAATAAAGCAAGCTAGCTAGATTCTTGGTCCTGCTCATCCCAGGTGAAATTTCTTGTCTAAGCCATTCATTCCCCGTTATCAGTACTACATATTCTATCCACAGTTACAGATGGATCATCTGAGGAAGGAAGGCTAAGATGGTGCAAGGGTTTAATTAAAAAAATGTTTTAATTATCTGTTCAAAGTGCGGAAATAGATCCTTTTACATCATACCGTTAATGTGGATAATAATATCACTGATACATATAAAAACTTGAATTACCCATTATTCCCTTTAACCTAATTTTCCTAGTTCAACCAATTCCACTTATTATTTCTAAGAACTTTTGGGTTGCTTTAGGGGTATGGATAGAAGAATTTTGTGGCTTCACCTTTTGTATGCAAATTTTCAAAATTGGTGGCCCAAGGGGGCCTCTGGAATCTTTTGAATGGGTCAGGCTTTGCATCTCTTTTTCAAATAATGTACAATTCTATCTTTGCCATGGAAAATTACTGCGTGTAGATAGAAAGTAGGGACTAGAGCCATCAATCTTAGCAAGAAAAATAATTAAATTTCTGTTTCCTACTTGCTCATTTTTTCAGTCTTTCTCATGCCATCCATTAACCCCAATCACACCACCAATAAATAGGGAAAAATCCATATTAGATGAATTTTTTTTATGTGACTAATATCACGTGGGTCCCATTGGGTCCATGATAAGGAACTTTTATCCAGCTGCCACATGGACAAGAAAAGGGGTTCTATCATATGCTGATAGATTGTGATAGAGACAGTGGTATTATTATATCATTTTCCTGAAAGTGGGGACCAAACAAACACTAGTTTCTATAAATACTCTAAGGCCACTGCAGTCCCAGTGCCTGTTGCATCCCCACCCAATTAACAAGAGCAACACCAGCCTCTACATCAGCTTCTCCGAGTCATGGCACAGCCGCACAGGAGAGGTCTGCCTATCTAGGTGGTGTCTTTTTTTTTTTTTTTTTTTTTTTCAGAATTCAATCACAACATATGTTCCACATCCACCCAAAACAGTAAAAATATCACATCATATCCCTTCAAGCATTCAAGATTCTCATCAAGATTAATAATCATTGTCACTCTTGTGTTGATCATTAAAGAGATAAGGAGAACTTAGAAATATTTGGGACTTTAAGTACTACTTCAAAGTGCTGTTAAATCAATCGACATTGTTGTCTACACATAGATGGCCACTTGCAAGTTCCTTTGCAGCAACGCAAATGCCGTAGAAATGCCCATCTCCTTTTTTGGCCATTTCCTTCTTTGTTGATGTTTTCCCACTTTGATGAAAATAAGCACCCACCTGTAAATCAGTCTGAATTCCAGCCTTCCGGGTTACTGGAAATCATGGAAATACATTCCAGTTAGAAATTGAATATGGGAATCAGATCAGCCTTGCTTTTCCTGTGGACAGCTAATTGACTTTAAAAGACAGATTTCCAATGGAAGGAATATTTCGGTCCTTAAATTACATGCAATACTCAATTTTTTTGACTTCGTTTAGAGATTCTGTTTTATGTGCAACAAAAAGAGAATCCCTCATATTAACATCCTACGTATTTATGTTGCTTAATCTATTCAGAAAACCCAGTTGCACGGAAAATGTTTCTATCTATTTATAACGTGAAATCAACCTAAACAACTCTAATGTAAATTCCTTTCTCATCCACTCGTCTTAAAAACCCAAAAAATAAGATCAACATGAAATAATAACTAATATATTTTTATACTAACTGTGGAATATACTAATTATAATAAATGATAGGCGTGTTTTCTGCATGTTTAATTAGTTATAAATTAAAAAATAGATATTAGAGAGATGATCCATAAACTTCGTTACTTATTAGTTAACCCACAATCTCATTAAATAGCTTAGAAAATGATTCAATAACTTCGTAATAAAACAAAATATATATTATGTTAGGTGTTTGATTTTGTGCATCTGGGTGCACTAAGGTTTTGCTCTTAGTCACGGAAAACTATTTTTTATTATTTTTAAAAAAACTTATAAACTATTAATATAAGTATATTTAACAACATTCTAGCTTTTATGAAACATTTTTTAAGTTTTATTATTATTGGAGATTTGTGCATTTTTTTGGGCTTTTTGAAAACAGGTATATTTTAGCTATTTCAAATGTTTAAAATACCTTTGATTTTAAAAAAATTGAAAAATATATATAAATCTTCAAAAATGATAAAACTTAATATATATGTCAAATATATTTAGATTAACAGTTTTATAAAAAATTCAAAAAATATAAAAAGTGCACTTGGTGCACCAAAGCCTAGGGCATCTAAGTACAATAGATAACTCGATGATGTTATAGTTAATCCTATTTTGAGATATATGAAAATGATAATGAACTAGATCATTCTTTTTATCTTGAATTACACTTTCGAATTATCCAGAAATTTTGACTTGTAATTTAAAATGATATCTGAATAATAATGCATTAACTATTCATTTGCCTTAAGTTCAGTATCAAATTTTAGCTAGATGGTTATTTATGATATTATGTAAACATTTATCGATATCTTCTGAACTTATTGTTTATATATATATATACTATTAAATTTTATTTAAATAATTGGGATTGTGTATAGAACAAAAATTATTTGAATTAAATAACAGTCAAATTATAAAATTAGTTTGATTTAAACTGAGATATAAGAAAATGAATTAGGATTTTGCTTGAGAGGGGATTTTAAAATTTTTAATTCGAAATGGATGGACCCTAAGCAAAGCCAGATCCAAATTGGCCGAGTCATGAAAGCCCATAAGCATCATTAGGTTCCAGCTCTCACGGGGCTACAGACACGAGCTGCCCGAAATAAAGCCCAGATCCCTACAGTTTCTAGGCCATTGTTTACGGTTCCAGTAGACGCACCCAACGCCTGGGCCCATATATGTTGTCGGTTGAACCGTGGATCTTGCGCAAAGGCGCGATGAATGATTGAATTCGTGTTGAGGAATTAATAAAACTTACTATGAAAAGTTGTATAAAGCAAAAATTGTCAAATGATGTGATTGATAGGGGTAATGATGAAGAATAAATAGGATAAAATTGAAATAGATAGGCTAGTTGTGTAGAAATGATTGAAAAATATGATAATTATATAGAAAAATGTGAAAAAATGATTAAAAAATATGGCAACAGTGAAGAACGAAGAGTTTTAGATTAAAAAGTTTTAACTTGACAATTTTTATTTATTACCAAACGCACCCCTAGTCAAAAGGCCCAAAAAAAAGAGAAGGATAGAGATTGAATTAGTGAATTTGCATTTATTTTAATTCATTATAGTCTTAATGTTGAATATTCAAAATTTGACGTAACGACACGAGGTAATCTTCAAATAATTAGATTAAATGACCAAAATGCCCTTCCATAAGATTACGTAATATTTATTTTTTCCTTAAATCTAAGAAAATTATAATCTTTATTGTCATGAATTTTAGATTTAATTACATAAAAAAGTTTTTAGATTTAAATGTCGCATAGCAAGACGTTCCTTGATTCATGGAATCCTGAAAATTTTTTAACAGAAAATATAAACGATCAAAGACCGTATTCTGTCAAATATTTTTATCTTTGGGTTTATTTGGTGAGAAGTATACAATGAAGAAAAAATTTATGGGGAATTTTTAAAAAGTGAAAGTATGATGTTCATATTATATGATATGGGTAATTATTAAAAGTAAAAATAAAATAAATGGAATAATTACGTGAAAATGTGAAAATATGATTAAAATGTTTAGATAATAATAAAAAATAGAGGGATTAAACTGTCGATGTGTCGAGTTATATTAAAATGTGTGCAAGTTAAGGTGGAATTTTACATGAAATTTGTAAGGATAGAATTCAACTTTAGAGATTCATTCGATAACAGAAGAACATGTGATGAATGAAAAATGTTGAAAAACTAAGAAAGAAATGTTATGTAGTAAGGCAATGATTTGGTAAACGACACATTTGGTTATATTAAAAACTAAAAATTTTTAATCTAAAATTTTTAATAATTATTATATTTTTAATTATTTATTCACATATTTTTGTACAGTGATTATACTTTTTAATTATTTTTACACAACCACTTGTATAGTTAATATATTATTTTAATTTTATTCTCTTTATTCCGCATAATCGCTTATATCATATCGCATAATTTTCTCATATTTCAAAAATTTTTATTCAGGAAACTTTTTATCTAAAAATTGTATCACTATCAACACACACAAAAAATAGTAAAAATTAATAAAATATTTGTACAGAAAATATGACAAATGACTAAAATATAGATATAAAAATTATAAAATAGGATCGTTAGTAATTAAAACACCAAATTATATTCTTTCAAAAAAACACTAATTTACGGATATGTTTGGTAATTAATAAAAATTTAAAGTTAAAACTTTTCAACCTAAAACTTTTTTCTCTTCACAATTATTCTATTTTTTAATTATTTCTTCACATTTTTTTATACAACTACTCTACTTTTCAATTATTTTTACATAACTACCCACACAACTAACTTATTTATTTCAACTTTATCATATTTATTCCTCATCATTGCCCTTATGATATTACATCATTTGACAACTCTTACTTTAGTAAACTTTTTATTACAAATTTTATCCATTTACATACACAATTATAATGTAAAAAATGTCCATAAAAGGTAACTTTTTTCTTATATTTGTTCTAAAGGATCCTGGGTAGCTTGAGCAAGATGGAAAAATAAGGTGTGAATGCAAATTGGAAAATACAAAAATTTATATTAAAACGTAAAAAGTTATATTTGAAGTTGAAAAAGTTATCTAATAACGAGAAATCTCATCTCGTGTATATATTTCATTTAAGATTCTTGCGTCCTTTTGTCAGAAAAATTTTTTTTTGTATCATTTAAAACATAACTTATTCATAGTATGAAATGAATTAAAGATAATGCTAACCAAAGGTGTGGATACGTAAAATATCAGAACTCCTAGTGTATTTAAAGAGGTATAAATGTATAATATTTTAGCTCGTGCCAAAAAAACAAAATTTTAATTATTTTTTGCTTTTTTATGAATTTGTTAATATAAATATATTTAACATATAAATCAAGTTTTACCAAAAATGAAGGTATATATATGTTTTATGAATTCTTAAATATAAGAATATTTTGACGTTTTAATGGTTAAAGATTACAAAAATAACAGTATATTTAAATTTTCAAAAAAATATATACATCACAAAAAAAGATAAAACTTAGTTTATACAATAACTATACCACGATTAATAAGTTTACGAAAAAAGTAAAATAATTTAAATAATTTTTCAGCGTCAGCCAAGTAAGCTATTACTTTGTCAGGCTAATAATATTATATTTCACACTTTAAAAGAGATAAAAAAAATTGATATAATATGATAAAGAGTAAACGATTAGAAGTAAAAAGGATGGATAATAAAACAAGCAAGATAGTTATATGTAAAAGTCTAAAATAATGGTTCGAATAAAGAAATAATAATAGAAAAGTAAGATAATGGTAATTTAATTATCAAATCAGGTTGAAAGGCGTCTGAGCAGGAGCGAGAATTTTTATTTTATTTTATTTTATTTTTTATAGAAAAAAAGACACTCGAGGAAAAACGTGCAGAATGCTAAACGTCCGTGGGCTCCAGCCCTTTCAAGTGCGATAGGATGCGGGCCGCCCTTTCAAGTGTCTAAAACGTCCGTGGGCTCCAGCCCAAACCTCCAGCTCTTATCGACAGTCTTCTTCTTCCTTCTAAAAACCCCAAAACTCAACCTTAAGCTGCATCAACATGTCTTCTTTCAATCTCAGCTGGATAGGCGAGAACTGGTTCCAGAAACCCCAAAATCCACTCCCTCTCTTCCATTTCAGAACCCCCAAGACAACGCACTTCAAACAAAAGCAAACCTCAAAGCACCTGAATTTCGCTTGCATCAGCGCCGGAAAACGTGCCGAGAAGCCCCGTCCGCCGCTGGAAGAAGAATCCGACTCGGACGACCCGGAAGATGTCTCCAGCGACGAGGAAGACAGCGGAATCCGTGTCGTGAAGACCCCACCGCCACCGGAAGATGGCTTCGACTGGGACGAGCAAGTCGGAAGCCGTATCAGGAAGCCCCCTCCCCCGCCGGAAGATGGCTCCGACAGGTACGAGCGAATGCTCAAGTACTATTTCTGGGAATGTAGATATCTCCCCGACTACCGCCGGAGCGCCAAAGTCGAGGAAATCCTTGCCCAGAAGAAGGAGTTTCCCAGACGCAAGAAGATCGAAGATACTGAGGCGATCGAGGAGATCGAGGAGATCGAGGAGACCAGCGTAGAGTCGGAAAAGCGCGTGGAGACCATCCTAGAGTCGGAGAAGAGCGAGGAGACCAACCTAGAGTCGAAGAAGCGTGAGAGCTGCTCTATCATGGAGTTCCTGCTGCAGGTCGAGGCAATCACTGACCAGATTAACGAGATGGAGCTGGCGGATGAGAAAAAGCCTTTTCGGAAAGAGGAAGAAAAGCTTTGGAAGTCATTGCCGCATGTGACGGGTCCCGATGGCCGGCCGATGCCGAGGAAGATAATTGCTACGGAGGAAGAGTCGGATGCCAAGTTCTGGGACTTTGCAAGGCAGTTCTTCTTTGGGCTGTGGGGTTTTAGGCAGCGCCCATATCCGCCAGGGAAGCCTTGTGACGTTGCTCAAGCAATTGGTTTTAAAAGGCTGGAGAAGCGTTACTACGACTGTGAGTCTTTACTCCATCATAATCACTGCATGCATAAATGTTCTGTAAGAAGTAGGTAAGCTAGATTTCATTGATGAATTGCCCATTATCAAATGCATAATCCAGACATGGAAGAATCAAAAGCATGGACCTGTTTGGTTGTTGAAAGTTGAAACCCCAGATGATGCGGGACATTCCTTCCTACCATCGTCTTTCTAAGCACTCACATGAAGTTTTCTTCCTTGGATGGCTGCAGTTCTCCATGTGGTTTTGTTTTAATGTTATGATACATTTATCCCTCATGTCGTCTGTATTAACATGAATAGTTTAATTTCTTGTTGTATGCTGTTTTCTTTCTGGAAAAGTTACCACGATGTTCTAGTTTGCGCTCCTTTTAGAGATTCTAGCAATTGCTTGAGTTCTTCCATCAACTGGTCAAATGTCACCTCACTTCAGGGACTAAGGCTGCCATGTTGGTTGCAATTTTAACCAAGTGTCACCTCATGAAACTCTTTTGTGGATTTCATTCCATACTTAGGTGCAGCCATGGACTGATTGTCATTTCCACATTTTGTATAAACCCCGTCCTTTAGGCGTAAGTCTGTAATTTGGACCATTTAGAGGTGAAGCTGTTGTCAAGTAATATTGAGTAAGCATGCACTTGCCTGTAACTAAATGTTGCCAGATGCTGTACTTCTTTTATGTCAACCTGTCTGAAGCAATCTGCTTGCAGAAGTTACCTGATATCAGAGTCCCTGTTATAAATGGTGCATTTTTATTTTGGTTGAGGATGTAAGCACAGTAAATTCTTAATTTTTTCCCCCACATTATCTGTAATGTTACAGTTACCATGAAGAGTACTGGTTGGTGGTACAAGGACCGTTTGGGTCGGTCAAGAGGGCCTTGTGAGCTTATACAGCTAAAAACTGCTTGGGCTTCTGGAATAATTGATACAGACACTTTTGTTTGGGGTGAAGATATGGATGAATGGGCACCGATTGGAATGGTTCATGGCCTGCAGATAGCGATTGCCACTTGGGAAGGTTCGTTGATGACTGTTCTTTCTGAAAGCTTCTTAGTGCTTAAACTACTTGGTGACATGTGAGGATGCCAGCATGCCAGTTGACTGTTCTCGTCTCTTCTGCATATAGTGATAGCGATTAAATGCAACGTAACAATTCCACTATGTGCTTGCCATGGGCTTTTTGGAGATGCTTAGACCCAAGACAAGTAATATTCTCCATGGACATGCCTGGATTTTATAGCCAGACACGACGTTTGCATTTGCATGACTAAAAACATTCCAAAGCTTTTTAGTTGCTTTATACGTTAGTTGGTGTTGGCTGTCTTTTCTTTCTTTTTATTTTATTATGTTTTTATTTATTGTAATTGTTGTTTAACTCAGTCCTTATTCACTTCAAAATTTTGATTTTCACAATCATTTTAGGACTTGGATTTGCTGTGGTTAACTCCATGGGGCAACCCATGTGGTCAACTGCTGGGATCACCTCTTTTTTCTTTTTTTTTAAGAAATTTTTTATATACTTTCATGGGCCCCACTTAGATAAAGGTCATATGAAATTTTAACATTTTATGCATATATCTAGATTAGGTTTTTTGATTTTGTTAAATAGAAAAGGGCTATTCTCAAGCACTGGTTGACCATGAAAGTATAAATATATATTTTTTAATATGGAGTGATTCCAATAGTTGACCGCATGTGTTGCCCCATGCAGTTAACCTCAGGGAACCAAAATCGATCAGTTTAACATTCAAAACAAGAATCAAAAGGATAGATTAAAGCTATGAGAAACACATTGAGTACAATTTCCTAGCATTGGTACCAACAAAAGGAGAAATGTTTAATTTCTTTTTCATGCTTAAATGGCTATCAGGCCTTTTTTTTTTTCCAGTTGATTTTACCAATGGAGATGAGATGCTAGAAAGATCATTGGACCTTCGGGGCCCTTTGCTAAAATTTTGACTGTATTAGAGATGAAACTGAGGAATTGTGCTTTCTTCTCTCACATCCGGATGGCTGAGATTTTCAGATTGTGACCTTTTATTTAAAATAAAATGAGCTATACTTCTTTCATTTAAATCCTGAACTCTGTCATGTGTGAATATTACGGATTTTATTTCAGTATTTTCTTTTGATGGGGATTTTCCTTCAGTGTTGATATGTAGCTAAAATTGCAGTTCAGTACATGTTCACATAGCATCCTTAACAACTATACTTACGGGTAACTAATGAAAGTACTTCTCCCATTAAGAAAGAAAAGAAAATGCAACGAAACAAACGATCTGCTTGAATTCATTCCTTAATAGTTTCTTGTTATCCTTGATCTTCACAATTTTTGGCAGCATAAATTGAACTAGATGCTATTAGCCTTGTTTTGAATGCACTGGCTTGCACTTGTAGTTGAGGAGCTCACATTGGAGGAAATCCCAGCCGATCCGTCATAATGCTAATCAATAGATATGTATTTATGATTCCAAAAATTGCGTGTATTAGAAATTTGTATAGGTCTCAAACTCGCTTTCAAATTTTAACAGTGATATATTTCTCAAATCGTTTCACTTTTTGGAGATATAAGTTTTTAATAAAAAGTTTTTTTTTTAGTATCATATAAATATGAATTAATTAACAATATGATGGGCTTAGATGTATTTAAAAGTTCTTGTTCTGTTTTTTTTTTTTTTGGGGGGGGGGGGGGGTGGGGTTGGTTTTGG